>JAZHYW010062518.1:0-50680 GCA_037355805.1 Ixodes ricinus | reverse complement strand
CTTCTTTCGGTCACTGGACACGACACCTTTTTTGTACAATGATCAGCATTGACACTTCTAAAACCTATTCTCTATATCGTGTTGGTGCTTTAGAGATCCTTTTGCTTCTGGTAACAAGGGCGTTATTGCATTCCAGATGAAGCTGGTGGTCCCTTGTCTGCGACCACGCTGGGCGTCGTGTTTTGTGTCGCAGTCTGCAGGTGTCTGGTAGTGCAACGTAATGCACCGTATTCAGTCTGCACTAGATATGACTGTGGTTCGCGATGTACTGTAGCACCACTCCTTGTGTGTGCACCCACATACATCCAGACTGTTGATCTAGATGGCAGTTCAGCTCTGTCTCTTGCTCTGTGATGCTTGTTGTAGTGGCTTGCCTATTTGGTTTTCACCACGCTGTGATGCTCCCTGTAGCAAACAGTGTAATTCCAGTTGGGCTTCGGAAGTTGCGGTGATAAGGAAATTGTAAACTTCAGTTGTCGTCCCACCAAAAGTTTCGCTGACGAATACCGTATTTACTCGCACAATGAACGCACTCGCGTAATGAACGCACTCCCCCAAGTCGGCTCTCAAAATTTCGACTCTTTTTTTCACTTCGCGTAATAAACGCACCCTCAACCGGACATCAAAATTTTGACCCCCTCCCTCCACGTGCGCGAAATGAACGCACTTTTCTATCCTGGTGCAGCGAGGTCGCGAATGCATGGGCAGCGTGAGCAAATAAAACGCCTTGTGAAAGGCGTTAAGAAAATAAAAAAAGATCCAACGGAAGCAAAAAAAAAGCATAAAAAGATTCTTTTTTTTTTTTGCACAGCGCAGTTTGGATTTTTGGTTGCGAGTCGCGCGCAAGGAGTTAAGAAAGAGAAGCCGGAGAAGCCCTCGCCTCAGCAAAGCCAAACAAAACAGCTTGCAAAAAGGCAGGAAAAAAAAATCCACGGACCAAAAAAAGAAAAAGACAAAAAAAGTTTTTTTTTTTTTTAATTGCACAGCGCAGTTTGGTTTTGGGGTCGCGCGCTGCGCGCAAGAAGATAGGAAAGAGAAGCGGTGAAGCCCTCGCCTAAGGAAAGCCAAACAGCCTGCAAAAAACGGCAAAAAAAAAAAAAAATCCATGGAATTTAGAGAAAAGAAAAAACAGAGGAGCTTTTTTTTCTTTTTTCGCACGACGCAGTTTGGTTTTAGGGTTGCGCGCTGCGCGCAAGGAGATGAGAGATAAGAAAGAAAAGCAGAGAAAGCCCCTCGCCCAAGCAAAGCGCACATAATGAAGATCCTGCCAACACCTCCTACAAGACAAGGCCGTAGCGCTCTTCTCGTGACGCTCGCGCAAGGGAAGGCCATCGGGGCGCCGCGGCGAAGGCAACACGCGTGGATCGACCGTCGTAACGCGCTTTTAGTCACATCGCGTGTCTTATTAGCTAAAATGAAAGCTGCACATAGCAACGGGTCTCGAAAATATTTTATTACACGGGCAAGTATTACAACGCTAAATAATCGGGATGAAATGGTACGGGGTAGCCGTATAAGAGAAAACATTGAGCCACGCAATAATTGCTGTAGGAATGCATATTTTACACAGAAATACTTTGACAAAATGGCGAGACACGCAGTGATTGGACACAGCAAAACAAATCACAGTTAAAAATCAGGTGGACGTAGTCAACGCGGACACGGCTAGACAAGTGTCACTTACGATCATGTAAGCGATGTTATCGCGTGCAGTCACTGAATTCTTGCATCATACCCCGGCCACACGGCAAAAGTAATGCAATTTCGATGGAATGACATTATGGGGTCGACAAATCAGCTTGCGACGCTCATATAATCACTCAAGACCTCGAGCTGATTAAGCCCCATATCATTTAATGGAAATATATTAACTTTTCCGTGTGGCAGGGATACTAAACTTACTATTTATAGTCAACTAATTTACTCCTCCCTATGGGCTCGAGCTGCCTTAGAACAAAATATCTTATTTTGTATACAATAATACTATTACCTTAATACAGTTAAGATTCTAGTATAAAAGCGGTAAAGGCAATAAAATAACATTAGTATAAATAAACACATAAGCACAAACAACGCACTTTGTATAATCACACAAACTTGTTATTCATTTTCCAGTGAAAACTAGAATATTACCACGCATATTTACAAATGTCGGACGCAATCGTCACACGGATAACGACGAACAAGATGCCATTCTGTCACGAAAAACAAAAACGAAAAAACAACCTCGACAGCAGCACTTTACTCGCGTCCCACATGACCAAGAAAGCCCGCAAATAAGTTGTTACTCACCTGTCGATCGTATCCACGCGTCCCGTAATAGCCGTGGCGAAAACATTTGAACGCAAACTTTAGGTCTCTCTCTGTCGAAAGAGAGGTCTATCGATAATCGACCAGTGTCATCGTTACTGGCTGGTTGCCACGTAGTGTCACTCAAACCATAGCAGGACTTGTTCCGCGAATCCACGCAAATGCCGTAGTATCAAGCGAACAAGAAAAAAACTACCCGAGACTGCGGTGACGATCAAGAAACCACAGGAAGGATCAAAAGAACCACACACACACACACACAGAGCAGCGAGCGGCAGCAGTGTGGGAGGCTTAACCAGCTTAACGTCGTCGATCCATCTCTTGCTCTGCGTGCGCTCCCTGCAGCGATGACTGGATTTTTTCGGTTCCCTTCCCTTCTCAAAGTCTCAGGGTTCCTTTTTAGACAGTCAGCAGCTCACACACAACGTAAATTTACCAGAATCGGAGCCCGTACGAGGGAAGAAAACGTCGCAGCGGACCGGTTCACTCGAAAAGTATGGGGATCTGCGGGATTGCACGTAGTCCCGCGGTTACGGGATAATCATAAATAAAAAATTAGTACTTTCAACCTTGATAGCACGTTGTATATTATGTTTATATTATATATATAATAAATTGTACAATACTGCGCTTTTAAAACATATATTAATGTCAGATAAACGCTCACGAACGCCCCGCGCCGCTCGACAAGAAACATTTTTTTTCACGTCGATGCGGTCGATGCCACAAAATGTTTCTCACGTAGTTGCGCTATGGACTTCCTTCCTCCGCCATTGTGACGTAACCACTCGGAGCGCTCTGGACTTCTCTTCTAGGAGGTGTTGATCCTGCCCTCGCCTCCTCGTCGCACTTGGAAGGAGAAGCGAGAAGCCCTCGAAATGAACACACTTTTCTATCCTGGCAGCAGCGAGGTCGGAACAGCATGGGCAGCGTGGGCAAACAAAACAACTTGAGAAAGGCGGAGAAAAAAAAACAAAACACGAAAGCAAAAAAAAAATCACGGAGAGGGGCTTTTTTTTTTTTTTTTTGCACTGCAGTTTGGCTTTGGAGCTGCCGCGCTGCGCGCAAAGAGATAAGAAGTTACGTCGATTTTTGCGGGATAAAATGGTCCGTTCATTATGCGAGTAAATACGGACGCAAAAATTTTACCTCGCTGTAATGAACGCACCCCCCAACTTTGCCTCGATTTTTCGGGAAAAAAAGTGCGTTCATTTCTTACAGTAAATACGGTAACCCTCCTTCCCTGGCGTAGTCTTGTAAGCCAGAAGAGCTTGTGCAGGGTCCTCGGACTTCTTTCGCAGGTTCTTTTGTACCGCATTCCACCGCTGCCACCATGGCGTATACCGTGTGCGACCTCCGAGAGCGTATGAGACGAGGATCGTACGGACCGTGGGGAGCACCCAGGCGAAAATCAGTCCACTTCCAGTTGGTTTCCATGGAACTGGAAATGAGGCAGTCCAGCTGGATTCCAGCTGGACCTAGCTGAATTCAGCTGGACCTCAGCTGCAGAATCCAGCTGCTCCAGCTGAACGCTGCACTGCCTTCATTTTCAGTTCCATAACACTGATTTTTGCCTGGTCCCATTCTTTTAATATGGCGTCTCCCGCCCGATCCCTTGTGTCACGTGACTCACTTGGTTCTCTTTCTTTCAGTCACTGGACACGACAGGGAAGCAGTCTTTTGAGGCCAAAATATTTGTTTCAGAATCGAGGCGAAGATTGAGCTTTGTGGGTATGTGGAGCCGTGCACACTGTATGTGGCCTTAGAGCTCGTCCACTGCCACTGTCAACAACGCCGCCAGGGTCACCCTAAGGCGGTGTGTGTAGTGACGTTGGTAGCGTTTGAGAGATAAAGGGCGTAGGGGGATGGCGAGAAAAATCCGCGGGAAGGGAAATAAGTAGTCTTGTGCAAATAGTGGATTTTGAGTTCAAAGCGAATAGTCGCTTTGCCCAAATGTTTTCGATTCGAATATCGAATAGTTTTTCCAACGCCTTTCACTACCATTGCACAATGCTTAGACTAAACCCAGCTAAACTTGTAAAAGGTTGTTCCACTTGTTCATTTAAACGCTAAGTTTATTCTGTCTATATTTATGAACTGTGACCTCAGAAGGTCTGATGTCTTGGGGTGGCAAGTAAACGACAGATTTGACATAAAATGAATCCGATAGAGATGGCCAACTATACCCAATTGAGTGAATTTACAAACATTGCTATGTAAATTATGCCTTCTTTAAAGGGGTCATGAAACGCTTTTCCAACTTTTTCCTGTTTAGCTTTCCTCCTCAACTCATAAATTGCGCATTCTACCAAACAGTTCAAGAAGTCCGAAAGAGGGGAGTCCCTCCTGCTCGGAATCTCGTTTGTATACCCGGACAGAGCCATTGTCCCCCTAGAAGATTAGCCCGTCGCTCAAAATTCAGACAAAAGTTGCTTTCCCCACCTTGTTCACCCCGAAGCTGACAGTGCTGTGGAAGCTACGTACTCGTTGGTCCAGCCACACTTTTGCCACTTGATCACGCTCTCTCGCGCATACCCACGCGCAGAGAATGAAGTCTGGAGATGAAAGGGAGGCGGCTGATTGGTCGGGCAAGCGCGTAGCTTCCACCACAATGTCAGCTGAGGGGTGAAGGGAATAAGTGAGGTCCGGTATCGTGTAACGTGTGTTTGGACCCGGTGACGCGCTTTGGGAACCGCGGATGTATCACAGTGAAAAGGCAGAGAGCTTACGAAGGGGAGAAGGTACGAAATAGTCCGCTGTGTTTTCAAATTTTCGCACTGAAAGTCAGGCTTTTGACTTTCTACCTTTTTTCTTTGGCCCACTGAACGATGTGATATTAGTAAAATCCCAATTTAAAGTGATTTATACCAGCCCGAAATTCGTTTCATGGGCCTCTTTAACAGGGTGTCTTGCGACCGAGAAAAGCGAGAATTGTCAGGGAAAATCTTAAATACCGGGAAAAATCGGGGAATTTTCAGGGAGTATTGTCAAAACGCAAGCCCAGTCAGGGAAAATGAGCCGGGAACGCCATCGAGTTCTCTGAGCAAAGGCATAACGACTTGGGGGCAGAAAAATAGGCAATAAATCCTGCTTAGAGCGGAACAGGGCTCCGGCTCACCCGATGTAGTGTGTGCTACCCGATGCAAAGGGAACAGCCGACAAATTTAGTCCAAGCCATGCATTGGATTGGATTGGATTAAGGGCACGACACTCAGGCTAGATCCAGTTAAAGCCACTAGACTTAGTAACAAATGGGAAAGCCGCAGACCGCGAATCCAATCCAATCCGATGCGAAAGTATTCTGAAAGTGCGCATCTGGAGATGCTTTCGGATGCGGCCATACATTCGGTTATCGACGCTCTGTCGCCGAGTGTCGTGTTTCCATCGTGTTTCCAGAAGTGGCCTCTTCGTTGACAATGTCGGCGGCAAGAAAGTGCTTGTTTAATCCACACTGGACGAATCCGAATATATCGAAATATGCAAGTTGGATTAAGTCCGCGGCAAAGTGATCCTCACAGTGCTCAGTGCTCAATGTGCCGCAAAACGCTTTCTTAGAGCAACTTGGAAAACACGGCAGTTTCCAGTCACGCGATCGGGCAAAAAGCACCTTGCTGCTTTGAGGTTCGCAGTCAAGCCGTTCTCACTTTGGACTTCTGTCATTTTTTTATGGCAGCAACGTAACGCTTTCGGCCGGATGTAGCAGAGACCGCGCATGTGCCCCGGCGAGCCTGCAGTCACTTCAACAAGTGTGAAGACGTCGATGAGCAGCTTTGCCACTGAAGAGCGCTGTGACAAGGGCCGAGATAATTTGGTGCTTAAACTCGGTAGTTATTCACGAATCCCTTCGCTTCTACAGCAGCATCGGCCTCACTCTTCCGCCTCATGTTTCCCGACGTGTGAAGTCGCTGCAAAACTTCAGTTAGGGAAGGACAAGGTAGGATATACCATCTGCCATGGTATTGCTGTTCTACTTTCGGAATAAGTTGCTAACAAGCCTCGCCAGTGTGCATTTCATAGTTGTTTTGTTTGACGAAGTCGCTTCAACAAAGCGACTCCAGAAGTCAACAGATGGATGTGCTTGTCCGATATTGGGACACCTACCAGTGGCACTTTGAAGATGCAGTACCTCACTTCATGCTTCCTGGGCTACACCTGTGCGAAAGACTGGCATCAGTATTCACTGGAGGCCACAGAACCAATCAAGCAAGCGAAGATACTACAAGTTTGTATGGATGGCCCAAATGTAAACTTCAATTTTCTAAGGTCGCTGAAGGAAGAACTGAAGGAATCGGATGAGAGCCACAATATTCTGGACATTGGAAGTTGTGGGCTGCACGTAATGAATGGTGCTTACAGGGCAGGCCATGCCGCAACTGGTTGGGATGTAGTAGCATTTCTTCGCAGCAGCTACAACCTCTTTAAATATGTGCCTGGTCGTCGGTGCCGATTATGCCAACTTCACCGGGAGCACACTATTTCCTCAAGTTCTGTGCAGTAAGGTGGCTCAAAGCTGCAAGTCATCACCAGGGCATTGCAAGCTTTTCCAAACTTGGCAAAGTTCGTAGAGTGCTCAACAAAGGCAAACAAGCGACCGACATGCCCCGGGTACAGCGCCGTTGTGAACGCACTCGGTGATCAGCTGTTGCCGGCAAAACTAGCCTTCATGCTGTCGATTGCTGAAGAACTGCAGCCATTTTTGGCAAAATTTCAGACCGACAAGCCAATGGTTCCCTTTCTTTCGACGGCGCTGTATGACGTCCTACGATCGCTGCTTGCAAGAATTTTACACTCTCTTTCCGCTTTTCCCGGAAAATCGAGAATTCTCAGGGATTTTGAATAGTCTGGAAAATCTCAGGGAAAACTCAGGGAATTTGTGCTTCTATCAGGGAATTTTTTTTATTTTTATTTTATTTTTGAAGTGTTACAGATAGACTTTTACAGTCCAAAATTCTTCAGATATCAATGGAATGGGCCAAACGCACAGTCGAGCCCGGTTATATCACACCCGTGTATTTCGAATTATTGTTTATACAAAACAGTCCAAACATCCCTAGAAAATCACATTGTTTTTTTTGTATCGAACGCCCATAACTCCCATGGCGGGGACACTCGATGTAGCGAACGAAGATGAAGCACGGCCAAGCACGGCCCTTCTTCGCTTCTCCCGGTACGCCTTTTGCGCGGCGGGGAGCACATAGCTCGGGTTGCGGGGCTGGCAGACCGCCAAACCAGCATACGCGCACGCGGGGATACGCAGCGAAAAAGCAATTGTATAAAAAATGAAAAAAAAAGCAACCAATAAAAACAAAAAAGTAGAGGATGGCAAGAGCAAGAAGAAAGGCACCTGCGCGCATAAAAAAACACAAAAAGATTTCGTCAAGTGGAGTGTGTTGACAAGGGTTGAATAATCACACTTTGAACGCCTTATCTTTGTTTACCTTTTTCTTTCCCCGTTATTGCTCCCGTTTTTCTGTTAGAGCGCAGCTCTTAGGCGCCCGTTTCCAGCTTGAGCAGCGTCGCTGTCACCGTGAGATCATGTGACCCCCCCCCCCCCTTCAGTTCACATGGGGGGTCACCTAAAACTCAATTTACCTTTTTTTATATTTTATTCGCTATGAATATTACTAACCAGTCCGTTCTGTTTTCTTTTTGAATCTAATAAAAGTTACTCGTTACCATTAAAACTGTATTATGTCGTTTTTTTATTTTATAACATACTTTTTAGAGAGTGACAGCATCTGGCGACGTGGTGTCAGCCCATCTTGACCTGAAACAAAGTTCTGTGTCACTCAGGGAATTTCACGAAAGTGCTCAGGGAAAACCTGGAAAACTCAGGGAATTTGAAAATGTCAACTTGGTAGACACCCTGTGTGGACACGCCCCTTAAGCTACTGAAGGTTGATTTGGAAAACCCGAGAACTGTATAGCTGTAGCCGCCTTTGACGTTGGGTTTGCCGCAAAGAACGAGCTCCGCAAGGCGCCCAAGCTACCACAGCTCGCCTCGCTCAAATTCAAGAAAGACTGCTTTTCCTTCGTTAAGGTGTGCTTCCGAAAGGTGATGGAGAGGTCACCACTGAAGCATAAACTAACTAGGGTTGCCAGCTGCTTGGATCCAGCATTCGCATCGTCTCCGGACGCTGGCCGCAAACGACTGACCCTCGCACTTGAAGTGCGTTCAGAAGACCTGTGGCTGACCGGTCCACAAGCAGAACGGGCCCATCGTTCCTATGTACAGATCTATTCACTGGGCCTTGCACAGAAAAACTGAAAGATTTTGACAGGAAAGAAGAGAGGCTGGACGTTCTGTGGCTAGATCTCTGCTCCCATGATCACAAAGAGCTGTGGTCTTTCATCAAGATCATTCTATGCTTGTCTCACGGCAATGCTGCCATAGAAAGAGGCTTCTCAGTCAACAAAGAGTGCATTGTTGAAAACTTGAATGAAGAATCGCTTATAGCGCAGCGAGTAGTACACAACGCTGTGCTGGAAGCAGGCGGCATGGACAAGGTTGAAATTACTGACAAGATGGTGCGGATGGTTCGCAATTCCTACAGCGCCTTTCGAGAGAAATTGCAGAAAAAGAAGGAAGAAAGTCGGGAGGAGTCAGATGTTCAGAAAAACTAGAAAAGAGTGGCCGCTCTTGTGAAAGAACTAAGAAAAGAAGTGAAGGCTGCTCCATGAATCACTTATGGAGGCCAGTCTTCTGCAAGAAAAAATCGACTCCCTTAAAGGGTAACTGCAAAGAAAATAAAGTGTATTTTTAAACATCCTAATTGGGACAAGCATGTCACAAAACAATTATTCCGCCAAAAAACAAAATTTTTAACACCAATACCTATTGCGCGAGACTGAGTTTAGTTTGCGGCTATTTCTGTCCGTTTTAAATCGCGTGCGCACAAAGTTGATATTATACGTCACATAGTGGCTGCTATACGTCACGGAGTGACGTATAACAGCCATTCTGCGCGCATCGAAAGAGTGGGAGTTTCAAATGTGGAGAAGTGTGACTCCGACTAAAGTACGTCCTATGGCGTAAATATTGCTAGAACAAAATTGTTTTTTCGTGAAGACCTGTTTTGTGACATGCTTGCCCCAATTAGGCTGTTTAAAAAACACTTTTTTTTCTTTGCAGTTACCCTTTAAGAAGTGAGGTGTGTGCCTGGACAATTCTTGTGGAATAACTGACACTCTTAAGCAGCAAGAGCAGATTGTGTTTGCATAAACTTTATACAATATTAGACAATCTAGTCAGATCCCTAATTTGTGCTGATTATAATTGTGCTTTATTTAATAAAAATGCCTTGTGTTGTAATGGTCTTATATATTTATCCGCCTCTACAATGGTCAGGAAAGCCTGGAAAAGTCAGGGAATTTCAAAATAATAATTTGCTAGACACCATGTTTAATCTCAAGTTAAAAAAGAAATCATTCGTGCATGTTGAACGCAGGTTGTAAGGGCATCTCTGCCTAACATAACCATAACTGCCTAACGTAAGTCAGTTTAATTTTGAAACTTTTACTACAATGTAGATATACACATTCACAAATTCTTCATTTATCTGAAAATACAGCCGGCACGCGTGCACCATCCCGCTTTGAGTGTATGCTTTTCTTGCTTCCAAGCACCCAGTTGCGACATTTATACTTTTCCAAGTGTTTGCCGCGGCGGGTTATCCTGTTGAGTGCGCTTCTTACCGAGCACCGATGCAATGCAGAGAAGCAACACCCGTGGAGCTCGCTTCATGGGTATAGCTTCTCGCAGTGCACCGGTGCTCGGTAAGAAGCGCACTCAACGGGGCTAACCGCCGCAATCAACACTTAGAAAAACGCGAATAGTGCAGTTCTTCTCGAAGTGAATGTCGAATAGTGTATTATTCTAAACTACTATTCGAAATTTCGAATATTCGCACAACCCTAGAAATAATAAATTTGACTCCATGTTTTGCCATCACAAGTTAGTTCAAGTCACTGTAAACGGTTAAGGAGAGTTTAAATAAAATAAAAAGTGGAGTCTTTTTATAAATATTGACGTGCAATCTTGTGACATTTGGAGAAATGAGCAGCGTTTCTGTATTAATGATAAAATTACAGTAATGGCTGAGCATTGTTTTCTTATATTCGTAAAATGCATTAAGATGATCACTTTCATATTTACATGTTTTATATGAAGTTCGCAGAATAATTTGTGAAAGTGTCTCTAAAACGTGTCTATTTGACGTGTGTTATAATGGTTTTTGCATAGAAATATTTTGTTGTAATATCTAATACAGTAAACTTTCGTTAGTTTTACCTCGGTTAATTCGACTTTTCGTTTAATTTGATCCTGTCAAAAGTCCCAGCGAGTGCCCATACATTTCTATGGGAGGAAAAGTTCGATAGTTTGAACTCGGGACGATTCCGCATCGGATAATTCGTCCCGAGCGAATGCGTCGGGCTCACATTGCACGGCACCACAACAGAAAAACCACCAACGTACGGCGAAACACGGGCCCTATGATGCAAGGCCTAACGTGGGCAAATGTGCACCTGCTCCTCTACGCCGTTGAGATGGACCGTAGCGAATGACACGAGCCAGCGCAACCAATCTGGCATGGAGTAGCGCGGAGAACATAGCACGTGGTCAGGCGCGGAGACAGCGCGCGCTCTCAAAGTGCTTTTCTGTAGCATGTTTTGCGGTCCATCTTGCGCGCCAAAAAGCGCAAATGCTCTTTTTCCTTTTTTTTCAGTTGTTGACAATCTGGTTGCTTGGCGCCAAAGTCGGCTTGTAGATCTTTCTCAGCGCGCGCTCAAGCGCTTTTCTGTAGCATCATGTGCAGTCCATCTTGCGCGTTGAAAAGCGCGGGTTCTCTTTTCCTTTTCTTTTTGGTATTTTTCTCTGTCGTTGACGGTCTGACTGCTCGGTGCCAAGGTCGGCTAATAAAACTTACTTTGTTAGTTGTTTTTTTCTACGCGATTTTTTTAGGACTTGACGTTTTGTTTTTCTGCTCTCTGGAGCATGCTTTTGAACACGCGTTTTAAGCGCTGACAGCATCAGACCATCCGTGAATGCTTTGGACAATAAATTTAAGTTTAATTTTACCCTTTTTTTTGTCTTTTTTTTAATTCAATCATTTGGATAATTCGACCAAATTTCAAGGTCCTGTCGAGGTCGAATTATCGAAAGTTTACTGTATGCTGTGTGCATGTACGTAAACCTTTCATAAAATAAGTAGAAAAAATTATTACTACGTGTGTGCTTCAATGTGAAATTGACAGCTGTGCAAATACCAGTAGTGAAACCTTGGCAGTCTCCACGCCTTGAGCTTCGAAATTTTATATCTCCGGAAGTAAATTAACTACGGCATTCACATATATTTGAATGGTCACTCCCGGACGGTGTGAGCTCGCGACCTTCTGGTGCCAACCCCGTGCCGTGCTCGCGGCGGAGCAGATTCTTGAACGTCTCGTCGATTCTCACGTCGGGGTGCTGCAGCTGCCCGGTCAGATCTCCGGGAATCACAAGCACGTCCGTACGTTTCTTGTGTGACTCTGTTTTCACGTTGTTTGCGAGGTGGCCACGAAAGGAATCCAGCAACGAGAGGTTGGGGATGCCCTTCTTTGGAGATCTTCCTGGCCGCAGAAGCCTGGAGAATTTTTGTCGATATTTGTGCAACCAAACAGTTGCACAGAGGTGAGGCAAGACGACTATGAAGCCCAGCCGTGAGAATAGCAGAGGGAGTCAAGCCGAACCAGCACTGACTGAGCATCTGAGCGGATGAAAGAGCCCCCAAAAATGGCGCCTTTCCCTTTCCTTCTCTCTCCCTCTCAGAGTTGGTGCATGCGCCCAACACTCTCTGGGAAAGGTCAATTGTTGGGAGGGGGAAGGTTGAGGAGAGAGAAGGGAGTGAACAATGCATTTGAGCTCGGAGGTCTTCTAGTGCATTTGGGCAGCCTACGTTTTATTTGTTGTCACATTATGCTGTAGTAATGGAGCTTCCTCTTTCTGCCTATATATGTCATCCTGTTCAGCTCGAAACTAAATGTTTGTATGATTTGGAGGGAGATATTTTTCATTTTTAACAATCAATTACTACAAAAAACTTTCATTTTTTACTTGATTCAACCTTTGCTGGAACGAGCAATTATTTTGAATGAAGCTGTTCACTAGAGCCATTGTATATTTTTATTATTATTACTATAATTGTACTCTTTTTTTTTTGCCTGGCAGTTGGTAGTACAAGGAATGGTTTTCGAGATGGGAACAGAGTTGAATTTGTGGCTGCTGTTGCTGAACGCGCCGGCTTGCTTTTCCTGTCCCCAGGAGGCGGACAGTTTCCTGTCCAAGGTCGTAGCAGGCGCTCTCCAGAAAATGCAGGAGGTCTTCGATACAGCACTCGTTCCGATGATCATCCACTGGCTTGTACAGGTGAGAGTCGCCCTGGGTCAGTTTCCGCTCGTGAAGGGGCTCCAGCGTGCAGACAATGTCGACGAAGTCTTTGGACAGAGACCCAGAGAACATGTCGTCCTGCGAGACGTCGTCATTAAAATAATCTATCTAGCCTCGATCATTCTGATAAACCCGGGGAGCACAAAATGTGTCGTGCGAGTATTATGCATGCATTCTGATTTGCTATGCTTGGTTGTGGGGAGTTTTTGATGGTTACGAATATGCTGCACACACGACTCATTCTTAAAGGGACACTGGCAAAGTATTTATGCTTGCGAAGTTTTTTTTTTGAACTTGACTATAGGAGCTTAATGACCCAGAACACAATTTGCGGCTCGAAATTCCTTCTCTTTCCGCCTGAAAACAGCCGGTCGAGAATTGGCCGGTTTCAGTCGCGCTCATTGTCTTTTCTATGGTCACGTGACGTTCAAACTATGTGTACCAAATATATTCATAGTCGTGGGCTGTCTAAGGCACACATTGAACATTAGAAATAGAAAAGGATATGAACCCTATTTTTGTGGCCTCCAAGAAGCTACAAATACGTTGATCGAAGAAAAATGTTGTGCAGATCACAGTGAAAACTACATGTACACAACATTCTCAATATGGCAACGTACAGCGGGCTGCACAACGCGATGGCAACAACTATCGTTGCTGCCATTGTCCAAGGCAGCGGCGATTGTATGCGCTAGAGTGCGTTATCATCATCACTTGCTCATTTGCGTGCTTCACTTCTCTTCAACTTTTTTAGTTTTTGCGAATAGAATGAGTGGTGGAGTGTGAATTGCATGGGAAAAATTGGCTCCCACACGCAACTATTCACGCTCCAAGATTTCTCGAAATCTCTGTGGTGGGCACCGACGCAGAGCCACTCATCAATATGACCCAAGTCTGATGCGAAATGAGCCCTTGCTAATATTTTAAATGCGAGGAATCATTTTGCAGCAGGTTCGGGTCGGATTGAACGGTGGATCAATCCCAAGAGCTCTCTGCGACTTGGTCGCTTGCGTCGGTGTCCGCTATTGAAGTAATCTTGCTCTTAGTTGTCACGGAAACGGTGCTATGCTTCGAAAGTTGACGCAATAAAATCCACCTCTAAAATACATCCTTAGTAAAAAAATTCAGCCAGTTGCGTGTTGCGGCTCAATTTTATAGGTGGCATTCGCTGGACGCCATATTTGCTGACAGCGCATGCTCGGGATGAGTTCTTATTTATGATCTCTCAAAAAAGACAGTCTTGATGGTGTGCAATGTGCGTGCCGGAAGCGTTGCGGGGAAGCCTGCCTTTGGCGGGTGTGTCTCAAAACATCCCATTCGCATTTCGCCCTTTCTCGTTTCGCCCCATTCTCGTTTGTACCTTCTTATTTGAACCTTATCCAAACCGGTTTCTTTTTTCGCATTTGGGCCCATTTGCATTTGGCCCCGTTTGCACCAGGACCGAATGGCGCGGGTCGGCTTTGCTGTAAAGATTATACAGTAAAACCTCGTTATAACAAAGTTGAAGGAGGGGTCGTAATTATTTCGTTATAACCATTAGTTTGTTATAGCCACTGTCCATTTCTTCCCACTATCAGCAAGCAAGGGGAATTGTGATTGCTTTGTTATATCCATTAGTTTGTTATATCCCATTTTGTTATAACGAGGTTTTACTGTACTGCTTGTTCTTGTGTTCAAATGCAGTGGGTAAATCTATTTTGATTAGCAACACTCGTGCTTGGCTACATATTGTATTTTCGTAATTTTGTAATGATGGCAACTGACACTCCTTAGTCTGATTGTTAGCGGTGCAGCGGATGTTCCATTATCAGGTGTATAAAGCAAGGGGACAAAGAGCGGAGAAGACCGAACGCCAATCGGTTTGCACTCAAGAGTCCCGATCTGCCGCGGAAATCTCCCTTTTTCTCTCTTGCCTCTCAAGTGTCCCCACGACTTGCCACTGAGCGGGCACCACCGGCTTTGGTGTGACCGAGCTGGCCGCCAAGTTTCGCAAAACATGTCCGGCCTTAGAGCCCCGCGTTCCCAGGAAGTGGTCCTTTCGAGTCCGCCGCTCGAAGACGTTGTTGACATCTCTGGCATGAGTATGCAAGGGCCGGCCAATTCACGTGGGGTGTCCGAGTGCAGCTGACGTCTCCACGGGAAAAACGTACTGACAACCCGTAGGCTGAAGGCGCCGTGTGTTATCTGCGGATACTGATGCAAGGTCGGGCAAGGAGGGACGGCAACGGGGGACATTTATCTACAGGTCCGGGGACGGACCCCACAACGTTAAGAGTCGGTAGACAGTTTTAGTAGGTTGTTCCGAGACCCCCATTACCCCCGATTACGATGCGGAGCATGCGCAAAGGCGACAATGGAGTATAGAATATCGCTATCGGAGTCATCAGAACAGTGTACTAAAACTCTCTAGAGTTTCGTACCGCTCCGCTCCCTCCCTGCCCCCTGGTAACACGCACGATGGTATAGGCATCACTCTGACTGCGCGCAGAAGACTCACTGCAACGACGCTCCACCAACAATTTTGCTCAAGTGTGTTTGCCTCTGCGCAGTGTTGTCAATGGCCAATGTTCACAGTTCTGAGTGAACCTGCTGTGCCGACCACGATGGTCGACATAAAAGGAGATCTACCGAAAATAACGTTTTCGATCTGTGAAGGACCTCAACGTGAACTTGGTGAGGTCATTTTGTCTTCTCACAGCGCTGCAGCCGTGAAGGATACCGGACATGCTCTGCCAGAATTGCTTCACGCGTCTAGGTGAGAAACTTGCTGCTTCCTGTGCTAGTGAATTGAGCTCAAGTTTATGCCCCAGCGTTCTTTCCGAACACGAGGTGCTCAAAGATTTGAGTGAAGGAATTGCTGGCGGCATACTGGAGGCGACCCCGCTGAAAGTACCGTCGGCAGTTAATCCGAAATCTCGTGAAAGTCCTACCTAAAGAGAAAACAAGGCGAACTAAAAGCTCCCTTCAGTCGAGAAGTGGCTAAGAAATTAGCTACTGTTTACGGAACCCTCCCAGCTGATCGCTCCTGCTTTGGATGCGACGAGTAGTGGCTAATTATGCGTCAAGCTTTTGCGAAGGCGTTGTCCAACTGGGAAAGATGTCAGCTCTTGACGCTGATTCCTTCCAGCATTTGGTCGTCAAAAGAAAAAATATTAATTTCAGAAGCATCAAAATACCTGCTGCGAAAGTCGAGAAAACTGCAAACAAATTTTGGTCCATGGAAATTGCCAGAGCTGTACATTGCGCGGAAGGTTAGCAACGAAGTATTGCAGTTGGTTACTGAGTACCTACTACACGAATGACAATCTTGACTGTTCAGTTCAAAGTCCCAACACAAAGGATGCTGTGAAAGTCATTGACGATGGCAAAAGGAAGGCATAGTCAAAAGATTTGACAAGGTTCATTCGGGAGACATGCCTGATGTTTCGAAAAGCCAACCCGGAGGCTAAATTGGGGATTACTAAATTTTACTCACTCCGCCCAAAATGGGTGAAGATCAACCCAAAGGGAACAGTATGTGCCTGCGTGTACTGCACAAATTTTGTCCTCTGTTTCTCTGCTTTGACACGTTTGCTTGAAGAAAGATCTCGAATGCACTGATATCTATGTGTCTTTGTTCAGAACCGACACCTAGTTGTTTGAGATGCGAATCCAAGGAACGTCCAAATGCCCGTAATCTCGAAAAAGGAGATCTAATAAAAAAAATGACCGAACCGCACGTGTTCCTCAAGGAACTGCAGACTTGGACCATTAGGTACATTTCGCATGACTACATTCGTAAGCTCCAGGGAGACGCAATCCGACTTGCCAAAAACCGAAGTAGCTCAGAAGCGTTTTGTGCTTCATTTCGATTTCGCCGAGAATTGGACCATTGCACTACCAAACGAAATTCAACAGTACCATTGGCACAAACAGCAGATCTTAATTTTCATGTGCGTCGCATCAACTGCTAAGGGTCCCCAGAGCTTCAGTGTCATGTCTGAAGATCTCTGTCATGACACAACACACACTCTGATGGTAATGTTAGAAGACAACGTTCCTGTTTATTCAAGCATCACCTACGTGTCTGATGGAGCCGCATCTCACTTCAAGAACCGCTACCAGCTCTTCGAATTTGCGCGGGCGGCTTACAAAACAAGATGGCTATTCTCAGCATCCGGCCACAGCAAGAACTCATATGACTGAGCTGGCGGCTTACTGAAGCACCTCACCACAGTACATAATGTTTGTTCGCAGGACGGCTCCTTGATATGGACGTTAAAGGACTTTGTTGAAAAAATTAAAGCAATCACAATAAGCGTTGTGCTTTTCGACCTACTGGAGAGAGAAATCTATACATTCAGGAAGCAGAAAAAGAAGAATGGGCCTTTGTAGGTGCTTGCAAAGGGATATGCTCCTCACATGTGTGGTGCAGAGTTCGCGAGCCAGGCCAGGAACCTAAGATGACATTAGCACCAGATGTAGTCTCCCGCAATATGAAAGACACATTCGCTGATGCTGTTTATGCAACGGTGCCAAGTCCACCTTGGCCGGACACACTTTATTTTGAAGGAGAAAATAGGACACACATTTATTTATTCCCAAGCAACGTGTGCCTAGCCAAAGCGAATCTACTGTAGCCACCTAAAATAAAATCGGCAAATCGGTTTTTCATATTCCCGAAGGCTGTACAATTTTCGCATTGAGCTCGGTGCTACAAGTGGAGAAACCACAAGTCTACAGAGACATTAAGTGACTGCTTTCGCCGCCTTCTGTGCATATTGCTTTGCTCGTGAACTGGACTATTTGAAAGAACAGCAACATATTGTTTTACACGTGTATCCTAAATATAATATATTAGCCTTAATTAATAAAGGTGACCTTTTATCACAAATTGGTGTTCGTGTTCTGTAAAGCAATTGTCTTCGCTTCAAGTAAGCTCAATCTGTTTTCCCCGCTTTTTTTCTGTGAACTGCTTTTCCTTCTTAAAGGGCAACTCCGCTCAATTCCGAAGATTTCGGGATAATGAGTGATTTCGAATCAAAAAGCCCTAGTAAAAGACACTACGTCGTTTGCTTCGCGAAAAATGGGATATATAGTTTTAAATCTAATTTTAAACACGAGCGGAAATCGAAACCGAAACTTCGGCTCCGCCCGGCAACATTGGCCTCGGGCCGCCAAGTACATGGCCATCACGTGGTATGAGATGTCACGTGATCCTCGGCCCAACGACGGGCGGGATGGGGCTTGGATGGGGGCGGGCGTGTGGCGGGCGCGAGTGTCGTCTGCTCTGCACCGCACTCTTCGCCACGTTTTGGTGTCGGCATTCGACGACGTCTGCACAACTGCGGCATAAATCTGCGCACGTGGTGTCCATAGTGTGGACGAAACTCCGAGAGACAGTAATCACGAACGGTGAGACGACGACAGTGGTTGTGACGCGAAAGACGGCGGTAACGGCGGGACCACGGTGGGCGGCCGGTCTGCTCCCAAGAAGCGCGCTGCGCAGGCGCGCACCCAATCACGTGGACACCGCTGAGCGCAGAGAGGCAACGTTGCTGACGTCATGCGCTACGCTCGACCGGAGAAGTAAAAACAAGCAAAAGGGGGCCATGAAGATGACGTTTAGCTCAATGTTGGCTCCGCCCATGCCGTAGCCTTGGCTGCGCTGTTGGTCGCCTGAATTCGCCCGCTCGAGTCAGCCGATTTCGGCAACTTGGCGGTTGCAAAGTTTGCAGGACCGTTTAAGAAACATTTAGACAGAACTGCGTCGTAATATTTCACGTGTGGTCTTCCTAGGCGATACTGAAGAGGACTACATTGTTTTTTCAAAACCAAAAATGAAGCGGAGTTGCCCTTTAAAGAGGGGCATATGATATTACATATTTATATACTCACTGCCGATGAAGAACAGGCACTTACATGGTAATTTGATCGCACGTGACAAGACACATCATGAACTGGCGGCCTGTGTAACTTACGGGGTGTAACGGAGACCGGCCTATAGCACAAGGGGGCCAGGCATGCTGTACATGCCTTACAAGCTGTGTATAGCACAAGCGGATATATGACCCTGGTCTGGCTACATGAAGAGGTCGTTCCATTTTCTCTGCCCTTTGTGCTCTGGCTTTACACATCGGATAATGGAACATCCGCTGCACCGGCCGCTAACGATCGGACTGAGAAATGTCAGCTGCCATGAATACAAAATTAAGAAAATACAATGTGTAGCCAAGCTCGAGTGTTCCCAATCAAAGTAAATTTACCAGCTGCCTTTTAGCGCAAAAAACAAGCAGTATATTCTTTGCAGCAAAAGCGACCTGCGGAAACTGCGTTTGTGCATTCCGAGAGCGTGGGTGCGATTTCGATCACTTTTAGAGAAGATACAACAAGAAAAGGGAAATCGCATCGAGCCCATTTGAAAATTAATATGATCGGCAACAATAATAAAAAATTGAATAAAATACAAATTGTTTTTTTAAGGGGAGACACTACCCAGAAAAAAAAAATTCTGTAAAAAAAGTTGATTTTGAAAAATTACATAAATACACCCAACAACAACTAGAGAGTATTCCCAGAAAGTTTCATTAGTTTAGACTGCATAGTTAATTTTTAATAAATTATTTTCTGTCCATTGAAGCTAAAGAAAAGGTAGAGTTTGGAGCACTTTGAACGCATTTTTTTCCGTTCCACTTTTTGCTATAAATTCCATTTTAGTCAACCTATCGTTTGATAATGGCAATACAGGGAAGACTCGTTCTTCACTTTTCCTGACTGAAATTTAATAAGGAGTGCGGCTATGGAATGCTTTTGTCACTTTACAGATGTCTTTTATAAAAAATGTTGACATTTTGTCGAAGACACAGAAGACCAAAAGTTGACCAATTTTGCAGAAGAGAAAATTTATAGAAATAACTGACTTCTTACAAAAACCTTTCCATAGCCGCACCCCCTAGGCATTCTGCTACATATCTAACGAATACAAATCTTGAACATTGTGTTAGTTTTCCGACGATAGGTTGGACGTGTTGCTGATAGAACCTGTTCTAATTTCCTTCTCATTTACCCGACAGACCTGAAATTTTGTTATGCACCCTCTAGCGTGACCACCAGCCTACCCTGTAAATTTAATTAATTTTAAGCCAAGGGTTCAAAAGTTGACCATCCTAGGGGTGTGCCCCCTTAATAAAGTGGGTTCAAAATGTAAGTAAATCTAATTTTTGGCGATATTTCAGATTAAATATACAGTACAATCTCAATAAACGGAACCTGCAGGGACCAGTAAAATCTGTTTCATTTATCAGGAGTTTCATTTACTGAGAGTATGGAGTGTAGGTACACTAAAAGTTTAAAATGTCAGCTTAAATGCCATTTCCACAAGTGCACAATTTATAAACACCAGCTAGTAAATGTAGAAGGCAAAATAATGGGGGACGAAAAATTGCGGTAGCGTAGCTCGGCTATGCCAGGATATACGTAGCGTGAGCTTATGCGCACAAAATGAGAGGCGCTATCAAGCAGCTCCGGTGCAGCGTCAGACTTGGCTACTGCACAACGGAGACACACGGCTGGATATGAGGCAGCGCCAGTGCGTCTGCCGCGGCTATGACGTCACTCCTCTAAATTGCGAAGACCAGCGAGGCGCGCGCGGTAACGATAGAGCCCGCGGCGGCGGCGGCTCCGGCACGCCAGCTGTGCGCCGTGTGACGTCACTGCTCCTCGCGCTTGCGTAGATTGGCGAGGCGCGCGCGGTGGCAGCGGAGCCCGCAGCGACGGCAGCTCCGCCCCACCAGCTGTGCGCCGTGTGACGTCACTGCTCCTCGCGCTTGCGCAGCACGGAGTGCGGCTCATTATGAGAGCCATGCGAAACTGCTCAACCTCGGCCAGTGTAGCTGACGCTACAAAACACCATATTGCTGCTTTTGTATGTTCACACAAACCGTGTGAAACAGTTTAACCGATGTTCATGTTCTCCGTTTCCCTAAGGAGAGCGACTTCGATGGCAGGAGTTTGAAAAAGAGCATCGTCTCATCTATGTTGTAGATGTCATCGGGCTTAAACTGGCGTAAAATCTCGAGAAGCCGCCATGCCTGCCAGTTCTTGCATGCAGTGGTGTCGGCAGCTGCACGTTCCCCTGATACGGCACGAAAAACAATACCGTTTCGTTCCTTAAACCTGGTTAACCACCCCTCGCTGCACGAGAACTCCTCGATCCAGAGTTGAAGAACTAATTCTTCTGCTTTTGCACGAATTATGGGTCCGTTGACGGGAAGGTTCTCACCCCGGGCTTTTCTTATCCACAACACCAAGCACTTTTCAAGCTCTTCCACCCGTATTCACCAGGCGCGAGTAGCGCCTGTTTAACCACTGACTAGTGGCGTCATCGACTAAAATGATCGCGTGGTGAGCGATAGTCGCCGCTAAGTGAGCGCTTGGTATTCAGCGGTCGTGTTTAGGGCCTAGTCGCCCCGCGTGACTAAGAAGTCGACTAACAAATCTTAGTCATGGGGTAGGGCTAGTTTAGTCGGTGTTTAGCGGGTGACTAGCGGCTCAACGCCATGGCCGACTCGTATCACCGCTGACCGCCAGCGCTAATGATGCACTTACTGTCTCGGAACGCTGAAGGACACATCCAGAAAGAAATGGAGGAGCAAATATTGTGTAAACGGCCATGTTCAGCGGTTAGAGATACCGCTAAAGAGATCTCAGCAGGGCGCTAGATGACGAGAAAAACGCATTTACGGGCGCTTCCATATTTGTTTATGTCGCTGGCATTGCGGCTTCCGTGTTTCTCCTTGGAGTTGTTTTTAAATTTTTCTTTGTAAAACTCTGTCTCGGACAATTTGTGTATGCATATGCGTGACCTATCTTTTTACGTCACTTCCGCTTGTTAGTTCTGACTAGATAGTCACCCGCTCTCTTCGCGCTCGTGAATACCGCAGAACTAGTCGATACTTAGTCGCTGATTTTTTCTCTTAGTTCGCGACTACTTAGATGCAATACTAACTTTAAAACAGCGCTAGTTAGTCACGACTGATGAATACGGCTGTTCGTGTTCGGGGAGTCACAGCCTCATCTTCTTTGGTCCAAATTGCGAACTGCTGAACGCACTCCGCAGCTTTCGCTTGTCGTGAAGAATCCTTGTCAGGCTACTTTTGAGAGTGACATACTTTGTTGCAAGCGCCGTTTTCGTGAAGCAACCGCTATCGAAATCGTAAATGACTTCGACCTTTTTTTAACTTGAGTGCACGGTGTTGTCACTTTGGTGCCACTATTGCAGAAACTAGGCCACTAGGCCTAAGATGCTAGCGGATGCCCTGATGAGCCAAGCCTACCCAACACAGCCACCTATGCATAAAAATGGAGAAAAAACAACAACAAAGAAACATGCGTACGTGCTAATTTTGGGCAATAAAGCTAATAAATATTCAAAACATTTTGCATACTGCTTTATTATTCAGTTCTTTTTCTTTTCTGCGATACTGGAAAATATCTGTCGGCGATATAGTTTCGTTTTTAGTTCCGTTCACCACGAGGCGCGAGAATTTGAGTTTATGCCCGTTGATAGCCCGTGTATAGGACTACACCCGCATTGTATTTGGTAAGACACAAAAATAATAACTCGTGAGATGCAGTCAAACCGGTTTATAACGAACGGCAGGAAACGCTATGATCAGTTCGATATAGCAAGTAATTCGATATAGCAAAAACCATTTACAACAAACTTCCACGATGCGTTCGTTGTAATGCGAGAGCTTCTTTCTTTCTTTCTCATCTCTTCGCTTCCGCCTTGTAGCAACGCGCTGGAAAGTTCTTTTTTTTTTTTGCATTCGTGCAGAGTTAGTTTTTTTAGCTTATCTCCCCTTCTGAATCGCTTCTCTTCGTATCGCTTCTCTTCGTGGGCAACGGTTTTGGGATGAAAAGTTATTTTTTTCTGAGCGTGCATGCTAAGTGTATTTTTTAGCTTCCTCCCCTTCTGAATCGCTTCTCTTTGCTCAATTTTGTTCGCAACTTGAGCTTTTGGAATTTTATTTCTTTCCTACTTTTTTTGAAGAGGGAAGGGACAGGCTAGTAGACGATTGTTTTCACGTTTTTGGAAGTCTTTCCGGGGGAAAAAGTTTGATATAGCCAATATGTTGTTGATTATAAAAAGTACTTTTTACATGCATTTTTATTAAACTTTCCATGAGTTCAATATTGACAACAATTCGCTGTACGTGGATTCGTTCTAAACAGGTTTCACTGTACAAGGCTCTGAATATGCCACCAGATTGTCAAAGAGACAATGTTTGGCATTTTTTACCTCAGTCAAAAAATACTAAAGTATTTTCCTTTCAACTAAAAAATAGTCGGCATGGTATACAAGCACACAAAAAACACAAAAATGAGTCAGTTTTGTGTGCTTTCCGTATTTATGCCAGCATACAGAACTGGGTAGAAAAATCGCGAAATAAAAAACAGACTTTAACCCTGCTCCACTTAATATTTTTATAAAAAAAATCTTAAAAAAAAAAAAACTCTGAAAAGCAGTTTTGTTTTTTCTAGACACAAAAAAATTACACGTATTTAAAAAAAAATGGAAAGACTCATCTTGATAAGTGTGTTTGATTTTAAATGAAACCACCCAGCTGTTAACTGACACCTATTAAAGATTATAACACCAAGAAACAATTTCTTCAAAAGCACTTCAGTGCACTTTTAAATGAAAGGTTGTGAATGCAAACATTTCCTCCTTGATGTTTCATACCGGTACGAATAGATAAAGGTTCTGGCACGGTTGTACAAGATACACGCATTTTACAATCAACTGCAAATATTATGGCACGACATTTATCTTTTTTGTCATATATAAAACACGGGATATAAATCATAAAAAGCAGCAATTCCATGTTCTGTAATGTTGGGCGCAACCAAGTAAATGTTGCGTATGGCCTGATAGCTAAAATGTTGTACTTTGAGAATTTTTTTTTTTAATCCGCATTATTAAAAGTTTATAAAAACTGCAGTCGACTGCACATTTGTTTTCTAAAAATGCGCGTTGATCCATGACGCAGCCTGCAAGCAAGATGATATCTGTTGGACCGCCACTTTCAGTCACTTTTCAGTCACTTTCCAGTCCGAACTCCGAAGCGCCGAGGTTTCAAGTTTGAGATGTCGAAAGAAGGAAAAACAAATATTTTGACGGGGACGTCAGAATGATCTTGAAAATATGTTCACCTCTTTTTGAGGTGGCATCACGGACGTCAAAATAATATTAAATTTATTTTGAATGTGGACGTAGAAATAGTCACTACATTTCTGAAATGGTATGGAAAACAGCGGCGATTGTAGGAATTGGGTTGTGGGACTTGGGAGCTTGCACATTTCCCTCTAGGTTCATGCGTGCCTGCAGGGCGAGTCCAGAATGCGGGAGGCTGCCGCCCAGGCCATCCAGAACCTGTGCACCCACGGCACCAGATCCCAGGTGTTGTACCTGGTGGAGCAGGGCGTGGTGGCCCCCTGTGCGACCTCCTCACGGTCAAGGAGAACCCCGAGCTGGACCAGACGGTGCTGGAAAGCCTCGACAGCATCCTTGAGATCGCCGGCACGCAGCTCCCTTCCATTGCCAGCAGCATCGAGGAGTGCGGGGTGAGCACACACGTGCCTCGCTGACTTGCAAGTGTTTGTTCGTTTCTTTTAGCACAGAATGTGTCGTACGGCTGCCGCCATGTCTAGTGCCAGCAGCAGAAGTCGACAGGCCGACTGCCAGCCGCATGCTGGCACAGTGCTCGTCTCCTCACTGATTGATTTGACACCAGTGCTAGGCGAACGCCCTCCTTGGGTGCCTCCGTGTTACGCCCGGCAGGCAAAAACATAGCGTGTTGAGACATACAGCAGCGCTCCGCTCCGCGACACGAGGCCTCTCCACGCTTCACCAGAGAAAGAGTGCAAGAGAGAGCGACAGAAAAGCAGAGAAAGAAAAGCCTGCACTACTTTTGACGTGCTCTCTTCACCGTAACAGGTTGAGATAGTTTGAGTGTTTGGTTTTCCTTTGCCGCGAGCTGGCGCCAGGATGTCTGCTCGGTACTAAAGAGGTTCTAGGTTGAGCGGAGAATCCATCTGAAACCAGTGGGGAGTGCCTCATATTCAATGGCGGATGCCCCCTGCGGAGATCGGTCGCAAGTGCGCATGCGCTCCGTAATCGCTGTAGCGAGTAGGAAAACGGGCGGCAAGGCGGCGTCGCTTGCAGACGATCGGCGCTTTGCCACTTCCTCGCAGCTCGTATTGCGAACACGGCCCATAATTCACGTGGCCCCGATAGAGCACTTGGAAACTCTCTGTAGCTGAGGCTCTCTACGGCACTGCCACGTTCCAATTGTTCCGTCTTACGCACGCTCCGTCTACTGCGTCTCACACTGCAGCAGGCTCCGAGAAGGTCGCGCTCGCATTTCCGCCGCAGAGGATGGCACCCACGAGTAAGACGGCAAAGAAGCGCTCGTGCGCTTACTGCTAACCGTGCACGAAAAAGGGCTGTGAGGCCAGCCGTGCGTACGGAGCCTTCGAAACATGCTCCCGGGTCCTCGACCGAGCGGGACGATGCTCGACGAGGAAAGCTGCATTCTCACGGTGACGTCGGATTCCTCTTAGAGTGTCGCGTGCGGCTGTGCACACA
The DNA here is from genome assembly GCA_037355805.1 of Ixodes ricinus. Taxonomy (NCBI): domain Eukaryota; kingdom Metazoa; phylum Arthropoda; class Arachnida; order Ixodida; family Ixodidae; genus Ixodes; species Ixodes ricinus. The sequence goes on along the minus strand of JAZHYW010062518.1, from coordinate 25,313 downwards.
CTAATCCTCAGCCGTCTACTTCCGCCGTCTCTTCACACCGCGTCCACGCTAACGCTAACGCATCACGTTCTCTGTTACCACCGTCTGTGCCACGCTAGTACGGCAAAGGGGCGATATTCTTTGTTTGAATGTGCTGTCTGCTTTGTCTCGAGTGTGCGTGCTATCACATTCAATGTGAGCTGAAACATTCCTTCGTGCTTCTGTGGCGTTCCTGCCAGCTTTTGAGAGAGCCATGGTCCGAACTAGAAATGCAATGCGAAGTTGAGGTCCCGTACTTGGGACTCTTTGACGAATTGAGGGATGATAGAGCTTGGGGGGGGGGGTGCACAGATGCAGAAAAGGGCTGCTGGATCAGGCGTTTTGGGTCATGGCGTGCGATAGTGCATGCTGTGACACTGGTGGCGCGAGCAAGTGAACGTCAGATTTTTAGGGTTTTTTCTTTTTGAATTAAGGGACTGTCATCATTTCTACTAGTGTGGTGGGAACTGCTCATTTGGGCCTTGACCTAAGCAGTAAACTTTAAAGCTCACGAATACGCTTTTGAAGCAGAATGCAAATAAGTGCCAATGTCGAACAGTGCAGCGCAGTGCGCATGCTTGACATGTATTAAAACAATAGCCGAGAAGACTTTCCCGCACTGATTGAACTACAGTAATACCTCGTTAACTCAAAGTCATAAAAGCCGTGAAAAAATTCTAGATAAGCGAAATTTCGAGATAAACAAAGTACCGAATTTTTTACCTCTGATCGCGCGATGTGCTAAATAAAACTTCTAACCATTGCAGCAGCAGCACAGGTTCTATTAAAGAAAGGAAAAATAGAACCTGTTCGGGCTGCACCATGTTCACAGTCATTCGAGTCACGAGCCAACGTCGGAGAATTCACAACCGATGACCGAATTGAACACTTAACTCTTGCTCGTATGGCGCCCCAAAACAATTGAAACACCCAAAAAAAAAAGAAAATGGCAGACAAGCAATAAAGAGCAACAACACTCACGAAACAAACGAGCACCGACACCTCCGACACCTCTGCGAAACACGAGACTGAGGAGACTAGGACCAGACCGGGGTGGGAAGGGAAACAGAAGGACCCAGAAGCAAAGAAGAGAAAACGAAAGACAGAGCGGAACAAAACGCTCGAGGGAGAGGGGGCACCTAATTAACGCCAGGCATCCCGGCTTGCCATCGGCTTGTCCAAATGGAGTAGTGGAAAAAAAGAAAAAAAAAATTACACCATCTTCCCGAGGGGAACCATGGGGTGATGCGGAGCATCGTGTTGGTTCCGAGGAAAGAGTCAGTTGCGTGCTGACGTCGAGAGATGGCGCCACCGACTGCCCTAGCGTTACCCCCTACGCGAGCCTTCGTCGCGGCTCGCGGCAGAGAAACTTGAAACGCTCGCCGCTCGCCGTTGATTTTTTTTCACACTTGAAGGAGAGGAGACTAGAGGAGGAGAGTTGCGCGTGCGCGCGCGGTGTGAGTACAAGCGAATGCACGCGCAGTGCACGCAGCTGGTAGAGAGAGAGAGAGCGGAGAGAGTAACGCGCAGCTGTTGGAGAGAGGGAAGGAGGAGAGTTGCGCATGCGTAGTGTGAGTGCGGACTACGACGCCGCGGGACATAGACCCGAGCAAGAGATGCTCCGCATCTAAAATTAAGACAACAAACATTTTTGAGGCGCACTTCTCTCCTTGTCACAGCACCCACAACTATCTTCTTTTTTTTTTTTTTTGTGCTTGCGCGTTTTTTTGTTTTTTTTTTTTGCCTGCAAATTTTCATTATTATTTTTTTAGGCAGTTTTTGTTGTTTATTGTGGGCTTTTTTGCGATTTTCGCTGATGAGATTTCGAGATATCCGAAGTCTGTCCTGAAAACCTTTCGAGATAAGCAGGGACAAAATGTATTGTGCCTATGAGAGCTCATTCCACGACAAGAACATTTTACAACGAGATATTACTGTACCTATAGGTAAGGTTCTGTGTTTTCGGGTAAATCCATACAACTCCGCAAAACACTCACCGGTAATATTTTCATCAATTCAGATTTATCTGATAAACTCAAAATTTAAATGTACTTAGCAATAGAAAAAAAGAAAATGAGACGTTTACAATCCTCTGTAATGCCGAATTAGAGTGCAGCTCTTGAGGAGGAGGAGGAGAGGGTACAGAGGGGAGGGTATGCCCCTCCTCCCCTCCATACCCTCCTCTCCTGCCCCCTCCTATTTAGTGGGAAATTTTCCGCTAAATACAGCGCAACAAATTCCCGGCTAAATTTAGCAGAAAAATTTTTCCGCTAAATTTAGTGGAAAATGTTTTCTCCTAAATTTAGTGGGCAATTTTATCACTAAATTTAGGCGCCTTGTGACATCACGAGGCGCCCCTCATGACGTCACACGTGACATCACATGTGACGCCAATATGGGAAACTTCCCATAATGCAATGTGCGGTTATGCCGACGGCAATGCTGATTAAGTCGGAAACAGGCGCCTAAGAGCTGCGCTCTAAAAAAAGATGGTATTTTACAATGAAGTTTGAACAATGCGCTGGGTGAATAGTATTGAAAAAATGTCAGCCCAGTTACCTTTCAAATCTCGGACCATTGACAAAGGGTATCTTTTACCGCTCATCTCGTCAAAGTTCATTGGGACATTTCTTTTGGGTCACGACAAAAGCCACTGTTCCATTTTCCAGTTTGGGACGTACTAGTTGTGCTTCTTAAGAGGAAGGCGGGGTTGTGTTTTTGTAACAGTGAAAGTTGTGAACCACAGAGATTTCGTAGGACGGGGAAGAGAGGAGGGACAGTTGAAGCTTCTATATTACACCCTTCACAACTCCACCCAGTGCAGCCGCGCACCGTGGGGTAGGTTGATGGGTATGATGGGACGAATACTATGAGCTTCCTAGCGACCACCTCTGGGGGTTTATTGATTTTTAAGGTTTCGACGTTTATCGAAGCAACACTTGTGTGAAACTTGTCGCGGCACAAATTAGTATTGCCATTGGCAATTGCGCGAATACCAAATCCAGCTAAAGTAATATTAATTGATACAAGCTCGTTCTTTTAAATCCAAGTATTTGAACCAAATATTTTCTTCTTTTTTTTTATAAGAAAAAAAAAAAAACGAAGCGGTGCACAATTAAGTTTAGAAGTTTGGAGAATTGGGAATCGAAGAATTTTTGGCAAAAAATAAACTCCGAAAGCATGGAATCCTACCCATAGGCAGGAAGGCACATAGGTTTGAACTGTGTAAAAGAATGTGGAGAAATGAAAAGAAAGACATTCTCGGGTGATTGGCACTGTGGGAAGAGGTCTCTATCGTCCATAATCACCGACGGTTTGTGAACAAAGGAGCATGGGGTTGTTTCACATGTAGTGTGAGCATGTTGTCCCGCGGGATGTCACACATTCTGTGTGGTGTTCGTTATTTTGTGGATCTTCCTATCCTGGTGTTTAATCGAACTATTTATGGTAATGCCTTAGTCATTGTATAGTGCAGGGGTGGCCAAACCGTGGCTCGCGAGCCCTGTGCAGCTTTTCGGGGCCCAAGTGTGGTTCACGGCTCTTTGGTAACCTAACTTAAGCTAACAATATCAAAAAGAAAGACAGAGAAAAAAAGGCAGCTTGTGCATCGTCAGCTTTGTGTTCTAACACACACTTCTAACACGGTCTTGTTTTACAAATGGGAACGGGACTCGCGATAGAGAAACGTGCCAAGCAATCGCCTTACAAGTAAAATGCAATAACCACCAACTAAAAAAAAAATAAGGAAGTGTTTTGCTTTTTTTATTGCAGCTCTTTACTTAAAATGTTTTTCTTTTTGTGGCTCTTTGAATATGTCCATCTGGACTCCCCTGTTATAGCGTCTCATGATGAGGCAATGGTATAGTACTACAGTCTAAGCTCATTACAACAGACCTGGTTACAACAGACATTCGGATATAACATATCAATTTGTGAAGTTCAGTCTGTTTTCCTCTATGCACCATTCGCTCAACTTAATATCTGCATAAACATACACCTTTTACAACAGACCGAAATCTTTATCAAAATCAAAGTCTGTTATAATGAGCTTAGACTGTATAGGTAACAGAACTAAACACAAAAACCTTTTGAAGCATGGGGTGGTCAGTTTAAATGTCCGTAGCGTTACTACACTTTTTCTTTTTTTTCGTCACAAAGCACATAGATGTTTTACTGAGCAGGACTCTGTGCTTTCTTCCAGGCCTGGACAAGATTGTGTTCCTGCAGAACCAGCGCAAAAACGAAACAGTCTTCCAGCTGGCGTACAAGATCAATGTCCTATATTTCGGACCCCGTAAGTAAGGCTTTCATAGTCTACGTTTCTGTTGAAGGCCTTGGCCCTGAACCACAGTGCAAGATATGTACATGTCTGGACACCGCACTCGTCCCAGTTGTCGGATGAATTGCTCTCCATGCCTCAATTGCAAGTGTTGCCACCAGATGACACTTGGATCGGTGACCAGTGGTAGATCGTCACAAGTCCAGTTTTTGTGCTTCTGTACGGGAGATACGCCAACTTGAAGTTGTTTTTCCGCATGTGCAGCATCCTGTAGCAGTTGGTGGACGCACTATTCGTGCCACTTAGATACAGCTTCATCATGGACCCTAGTTTCATGCCTCGACGGCAGCAAGAGCAGTTTTGCGACCGCGCTTAACCGGAGGGATCCCAGGCACAATGTTCAAGAGGGCGCCTGTCTCGCGCTTGGAGCGGACGTGCCAAGCAGAAAGTATGTGCAGTCTGGTGCTACAGCAAGGAGACACTTTGTTTTCGTTCGCTTCTTTCTCTCACAGTTCTGCCGTCTATCCGGCAGATGGCGCAACTGGTCACTCGGGCGCACGCCGACGAGAATTTGTCTAGTGGATTGTGTCTCAATGTTGCCGTGCTCCGTGTCCTTATTAGGGTGCTTAGAGTGAGCGTATTTACTGCGTTGTAATAAGTGGTCCTTCGATTTTTGCCCTACGACGTCGTAGATGCGTCGTGCAGTCCTGGTGGCGTCGCAGTAGCGTCGGCGTAAGTGGCAGACGCTCATTCTGCTGCGGGTCGCTCTCCGGCTCAGCAGTCCGCGCCATGGAGGAACAGGCACGTCGCCTGCTGTCTTTTGCGCCAAGGGGACAGCAGGCGCGCTGCTTGTAGAAATGTGCTGCATGTAGGAATGCTTTTGCATTCCTACATGTGAGCAGTCTCAAATGTCCTCCTGTAATTTTTTCTCATCTTTTTCTTTTTTCTCCAAGGTGGACAAAGACCTCCTCGCCGACGCTCCAGACGTCCGACCAGGGCTAGCAGATTGACCCCAACGCACCAATCCCAACCGGCAGATTGAAGTTCTTGTCGGCTTGTTTTTTTCGTCTCAAAAAAGACATGCATGGCAAATGCAAAAACTGTTATACCATTCTTTTTTTTTTTTTACATACAATGTTTGTTTGGAATTGTGTAAACATTTATGTGTATGCAAACTGTGTATATGTGGAAGACGAGCATTTGGAGGCATCCAGACGTTACATTGGCTGAAAAAGTGCTTGTGGCTTCATTTGACACTAGGGGGCTGAAATTTTTATTTGGTTTTACTTGCAAGTCTTAAATATAATAAAACTAGCTCAATCCTGTTTTTCAATTTTATTACTGTAATTGCACGTCCTCATTCGTGCATACTGAGTTTTAACATTGTTAAGCATATTCTCGCAACTTGTCTTCGGAACTAGTAAAGGCACGGATGCGGCAGCGTGGAAAGTGTTTTCAAAAAGCCACGCGTTCACGCCCGTGCCACCACTGAGGACAACTTCTGAGAATGAGAACTAAAGAGGTGTCACCTCATAAAGTGGCGACTCTTTGTTTGTGTTTCTATGTCGCTGACCCTTTAAAGGGTGCCAAGATTCATAAGGTCTATTCACTGTCCGTGCTTTTACAGCACAAAACGCACTGGGCTCGTCACGCAGGCATTTCCACGTGGCTTCTCGGGCAGGACTGATAGCATATGTTCCGGGATGTGCCATTTTTTGAGCCTCTCTCTAATTTGAACGTGCCTGGCCTTATTCTGAAATAGTCTGTGCGAATGCGTATTCGCATATTGCTACTCGAAGCAAAGGCTTCAAGACATAGCTGGCATTTGTAAGGTCTCTTGCCCGTGTGTCTGAACGCGAGCATTGAGAACTGGGATTTGAGCGAAGACCTTGCACTTATAGGGCCTCCAATATCGAGTGCGTCTGAATGTGTACTCTCAAATATCCACTCGAAGTAAACGCTCGTAGGCATCGTTGGAAAGGTCTCTCGATTGTTTGTGCCCGACTGAACGTGGAGAGTTGTGATTCAAGTGCACGACACTTTGACAGCGCTCGCACTTGTAAGGAGGCCCTCTGCCTGTGCGTGCTTGCATGTGATCCCTACAGCTATACTCTGAGAGTAAGCCCTCGGAATTTTGAAGCACACGAGGGGCTCATTATTCGCGTCTGTTTGCTGGCATGTGTAAGGAGTCTCAGCCACGTTGTGTGGGCAGGACTTAACGTCGCGGGGCAAGGCCTCCATTGGAATATCTTTTCGCTAATCCGTGTCTTGCAGCTTGCTGTTCTGTGAAATGCTTCTGGACGCGAAAAACGCTTCCTTCTCGTGGATCTCGGGTATGGCGTTTCAGGTCCTCTGCCTTAGGGAACGGCTTTGAACAGTGCAGGCACTTGAGTTCTTGTACGTTGCAGTGATTGACCAGGTGGCGGGTCACCTCGCGCTGATCTTTGGTGGCGTAGGTGCAGAAACAGCACTTGAACAGGATCTCTCGGTGGAGCCGAGTGAACTGTCGACGTCCTTGGTGGGTTCGTTGCCGCCACCTACAAAATATATAGCGTTTTACGACGTTTGTTGCGCACGCATTTCAGTAAAATTATATTTTTTCAAACAAACATGGTCAACGTCCTTGCTGCATGCATGCGTTCGAACCTAGCATTTTCAGAGAGGTACAGTGATAAAGCCTCGCGGGTATTCCTGGCATCCGTAAGTCTCACTGCGTGTGTGTATTCGAGCATGAGCATTCGGGTTACGTACTCTGAGCAAAGGCTTTTGGACAAGGCTTCCAGAATGATTCCACAATGTTTTTACCCATATGTACTTGCATGTGAACCACATAGTAACACTCTTGAAGGGCATTGTTGGCATTTGTAGGGTTTTTCACCCTTGCATGCTTGAGCGTTACTGCATGGAGAAAATGGCACGGGCAAGGCTTGCACCTTGTAAGGCTGTTCACTAGTGTGCGTATGCCACTTGCCGTTTTGTGGGATGCTTCTGGACAAATGGTACACAAAGGTGTTTCCTTCTCTTAAATCTCAATGCGGTGGTTTCAGGTCCTCTGTTTGGGTAAAGGACTTCAAACAGAGCTGGCATTGAGTTCTTGTTCATTGCCGTCATTAACCAGGTGGCAGGTCGTGCCTCGCGCTGGTCTTTGGTGACATAGGTATAGAAGCAGGTTTTTTGCCCAATCCCCCAAAAGTCCACTTTGGTGGTGTCCCCATATCCCACACCGCCTGGTGATAGTTGCGAGAATTGCAGAGGGGAAGCAAACTGGTTTAGAGGCGAAGGAGAAATCATACTTTTTGGTTTTTAACTTCTTGGCTTAGTGGCACAAGCTGCCACACGTTATAAAAGGTACAGCCGTTAGCAACCAACCCACCACTCACGCTGCGGTGGCTGCAGCGTGAGTGAAGCTCCCACAGGATGGCCAACTTGCATGTGGCGAAATTGCGTTTTTGCTAGCGTTGCAGAGGCTGGTGGCAGCGTACTGAAGACTCATGTTCTGCACCATCTCGTCGTCATTCGCCTAATAAGTTTTTTAAGACCCATGTGTCTGTTGAGAACATGTGGAAAATTTTGCGATAAGCGCAGTGCTGCAGAAAAAGGCAACCCTCCTCGAAAGAAAGTTTCGCCAGGTCTCGTGGCGTGATCAAAGCTTCCTTGGCACGCCGAAATGCTGAGTCTCTGTGCCTTCGCATTCTTAGATACTGATCATAGACTTCGATGTTGTGTGGATGTGTTTTGCGAGTGCAATGTGCGTAGGCCTTATATGCCTCTAGAGCAGTGCTTTGCTTCACTTTGATGACTGTATTTGTGACTTGCGGCACTTGCAGTGCAGAAACAGCTTAATCCACTCGTCCAGTGGCGGCGGAAAGAGATAGGGGGGCGGGGGAGTCACATCTTTTTCGTCATTAGGCTGTTTACAGAGTGCCTGGCAACAGCTCCTCATCACTGATCAGTGGTCTGGTCGTCGTTATCAGCAATAGACCCATTTCAAAAATCCCATAAGCCCGCGCGCGCCGCGCAACGAATAATGGGAGTCCTCGATTACTCCTCTCTAACATGTCCCCTCCCGCTACCATGTGGCATACGCGAGCAGGCGCAGGTTACCACGGCAACGACGTTTGAGCGGACCGGCGACGAGCCAACGGCTGTCCTTTCTCATCCCTCTCCTTTGTGCTGGCTCTGTCGTCTGCTGCACCAACGCTTTGTTGAACCTGGTCGAAACCCTCCATGGTTGCTGATGCAAAATAAGTGGATTCGGTGACACTTCAATACGTGAAGGTGAGTTACGACGAATAATGTATTCAAATAAGTTCACCTGTCACTATGCCTTCACGCTGCCACAGATACAGTATGCCGCCAATCGACGTACGACTCGGCGTGGATGATGGACGGTTGCCGCAATGGCTGCTTGGCGGTAACTGCCAGGGACGTAGCGCAACCGCTGGAAGGCGCAACGAAAAGCGCGCAATTTGTACTGAGGGTTCCCAAAATTCCCTGCCGTCGTTGTGCTGTACGTTCTGCAACAGGCCTTTTGCACGTGACATCAGAGTTTGAGCACGGCTCGCCCTAGTTGTGATTGGTCAACAGATTGCACACCACACATATGGGCCGCGCTTTATTTTTCCAATCTCGCCGTCTTAGTACTTTTGCCTTTGAAAACTATTCCTTGCTCCACAGCGTTGCTCTATTTATGCTGCCAAGGAATCCATTAGAGTAGATTTAGGACATAACCGCGTTAAGCATAAGAGCAACCATAGAGATTGTTTACCTCTTTTATTGATAGTAACTTGCCGGAACAGCTGGACTGATCCAGAACTCCGTGAGCTGATATATGATGCAAAGACATCCACGCATGACACACCTTCAAAACTTTGCTGCAGAGATGATTTCTGATCAATATCCAATGCGTGTCGAAGGCGCAGAGATGCAGTACTTAGCGTAACAAGGATGCTTTGATTACGGCAGCCAGACCCGCGGAAACTTGCTTTCAGCTGAGTTGTGCCTTTTTTCTGCAGCACTGCTCTTTCATGAAAATTTCCACGTGTTCTCAAAAGCAAGCCTCAGCGCTTACACAGGGTCTTAAAAAACTTCTTCAGCAAATGACAACGTAATGAATAGAAAACATGTCTTCAGCACGCCTGCCGCCAACCTCTGCAACGCTAGCAAAAACAGCGATTTCGCCATGAGCAAGATGGCCGTCCGAGTGGCTTCACTCAGTGGGAGCGGGAAGGCAATTGTCATACAGACCGGTAATCCAACTGGACTCAAACTAACCCTGAGGATCCTGCGGACCATGTGCAGACTTCAAACCCCTGCAAACAAAACGAGCATTTTTTTTTTAGAGCTGCAGGGTGCTTAAAATAGCGGCCAGGCTCTTTAAGTCGACCGCGAAAATCCGGTTTCTTAAACTATCTCGCTGTGCACAAAATCATAGCGCAATAGGTTAAGAAACCGAATTTTTCTGCAGTCGATTTAAAGAGCGCGGCCACTGTATGAGACACCTTTTATTGGCGCTAACGGGACACTGACACCCCCCCAGAAAAAATTTTTTTCATGTTTTGCCGGGCGATCTATTATGGTGTCGGAAGACTACCCAATCATTTAATTGCTGCAGCGTCACGTATATTTTTATTAAAGTAAAAAAATAAAACTGCTTGAAACCGAAACAAAAACTGGACTGGAGAGGAAGAAGAAAAACAGGAGAAAGTTACCGAAAGTCACATGGCTTTTCTACGGCTTTTTTTTTTTTGCAATCAACGTATTTACAGTTTTTTTTTAAATGGATATATTTTTTGCTCTTTTTTTTTAGTATTGAGTGTGTGCCTTCGATTACCGGCGGTTTTTGGGCAGAAATAAAACGAATTTTGAGCCACAAATTGTGTTCTGGGCAGTTGGGCTTTCATATGCTCATGCTACAAATAAAAATAAAAACCTTGACGAGCATAAATACTCTGTCAGTATCCCTTTAATCTGTTTTGTACACACTGGCTAGGCGGCGCAAAACGCCACCAGGTTTGAGAAGTTTAGTCGCGTGGTGTCTCATCCACTTAATTGTAACGTGGCGCTATCCAGCGACATTTTTCGAAAGCTCGTGCCCGATTTTGCCCGATGGTCGCCAACTCTGCGATGCACGACTCCGACAACGATGAAGTTGTTCAGGAGGTATGTAGCACATCAATGTTATTTTTACCGCTGTTCTCATATTCTAGGCGCCGTTCCCAACACATCGTCGTTCGATCAGCAGCGAACAGGGCTGGCGAACCAAGGGTACACTCGGTTTAGAGTGGTGCAGCAAAGCGGCGTGGTTGTGGTGTTTCACTTGCGACGATGTTGCCGCCGCATTTTCTTTTGTAAAACACAGGCAAATGCAAACGACAGCAAAACTGAATGAAAACGGTGGTCCGTGTCTCGAGCAAATAATGTACCTGTGCGCGCGAGGCATGCCAGTGACCTGTTGAGTCTAGCTCGCGCGCTTCTGGCCGAACGGCTCGTGCTTGCGCATGATGCAACTTGGTTATTAGCTTTTGAGGCGTTAATTAAAACACAAATTCCCAGCTTCAACGGGGACAGGCGTATAATTTGCAGTGGTAGGCAGGATGCCAACTGACAATTTCTCTTGCATCGCAGGAGAACGTTGAAACCGGTCTGCAGTTCTCAAACGCTATAAAAAGAAAAAAAAAAAAAAAAAAGAATGGAGTGCAATAAACTTTTTTACAAAGATGTTTGTAGGTGGTGCGTTTGTCATATTAAAATCTCGCCAATGTAAGTTTTTGGAAAAAAACATACAAAAACTTAATATTTCCTGTACGACGGGAGTAAATAAAAGCAAAACCAGCAGCAAACCATTTGGTTCACGCTGTTACTCTAATTTATTACAGCATCCAGATAATTTCTTTGTTAAGCCTTTCCTACCTCACTGATTGCCTAAAGCTTGGATATTCAGAATAGAATTACTTCCCAAAATCCCTGCATGCAACACTGCATGCATTGCATTCTGGGATTTCTTTGGCCATGGAGAGGAGTGGCATGGTTTTGATTTCGATTTCCTCGTTGACGAACTAGTGCACCTCGACACTGCTTGAAAATAAAGTCGGCACTCGCTTGCATTTCACCCATTCATCTCCGTGAGAGCCCCCATTGAAACACGGACCTTTAGTGGCCGTAAACCTAGCGTGGAGTAGAATATGGCCACCCGTGTCTCGCACGTTTCTGGCGGCCCACTACAACTCCATAGTGCAGCATGATGTTCCCAGGTCATGGATCATTTAAGACGCCTAAGACATTGGGACGATGGAACAGGAGGGTCGACCCAGTAGACTACTACTTCTTCGTTTGTTTACCTGCACACAAACCCCGGTATGTCGAGAGCCTCAAAGAAACGTGCCCCAGCTTTCTATCTGTGTTGGTAGGCAACACCTTCAGCAGGCACGTAGCCAGGATTTTGTTTCGGGGGGGGGGGCCCGCCCATGACAAAATGTTGCATGAGGGGGAGGGGGAGAGGAGGTCCCAGCAAAATGGAAGATTTCGGGGGGGCCGGGCCCCATGGGCCCTCCCCGCTGGATACGTGCCTGACCTTCAGTATTACAAATTTAAGGAAAGTCGCATGTCCGAAAATGCAAGCACTGTTTGGTTGTGACGGGAGGCTGTGAATTGAAGTTGGCAAATCGAAACCGAAACGGTGAGCAAGGGTTCCCAAGGTACTTTTCCGCAGCACTACGCTGCTATGGTGGGTGACAGGTAAAGAGTGAAGTGGAAGCTCCTCCCCCTTTTTCCACTTCAGCAAAGTGAATGCTAAAGAGGAGGTTGCCTCCCTCCAGCGTTCACCCTGTTAAAGTGAAAGAGGTGGGAAAAGCTTTCACTTCACTCTTATCCTGTCACTGCTGATAGGATTGCTTCGATTTGCGAAGTCTATTGACCAAAAATAACACGTGATTAGGATTCCGTGCTTTCGGAGATTATTTTTTGTGAAATTCGGGGAATGTTTTTCCGAGTTAATATTTTGCTAGAGATTCAGGGTCTATCAGTTTATTTTTGTTTGATTCCTAATTCTCTGAAATTCTGAGCTTAATTTTACTATGTTCATATTTAACTATACATTACATTAATGGAAAAAAAAAAATCACGTATCGAATTTCTGCAGCTGCATTTGGCATTGCCGTCCTTGTGATTGGCAATACTAATTGCCCCACGACAAATCTAAAAAAAATGTTGCTTCAATTAACGTCGGTACTTTGAAATAGCCAAGCACCTGGATGAATAAAACCTTCAGCTGCCCTTCTTGTCCCATGATATCTAGTTTCACATTTTCACTTCTATGAAGATGCAACTCCTCCTCCCTTGAATAAGTACAAATGGTATGGTTCGAACTGGAAACCAGAGCAGTGGCTTTTGTCGTGGTCCAAAGGGCATTGGCTCATTGTACAGCATGAGCCTTGATGAGATAAACAAAAAACTACCTCTAATCAAAAACAAACAAATTTTTCTTGTTTTTTTTTTTTTTGATTTATAATTCTCTGCTTGGACAAACTTTATTCGTAAAATTCAGTCTTTTGAATTTGGTCGGCTGTATAAAGCTACAGCTTTAAAAAGCACTCTGCTAGGGAATGAAAGGAGGTCATAAAAGGTTGTGTTTGAAAGTATTCATATTTTATTTTGGAAGTACATTGTGTTTATAGTACTTTACTTCAAGATTACTCGCGTATGTTACGCCCGGTGTAGTTACTATTTTACTTGAAGTACATAACCTCTCATTTACTTTGTACTTTACTCTCAGTACTGATGTACTTTACCCAACACTGCTCTTATAGTCACATTAAAGCCATGTAGTGGTGGATAGGACCACATTCATGTGCGTTTTGAACACATGTTAATTGTTTTGAGTTTGAAACAGATCTGGGCAGCGTCCTTGAGGCAAATAGTTTAATTAAATTGGGAGTCATACAGTGCAGCACCTGGCGTCGGATGCTTTGCATGCTAATTAAATTGGGAGTCATACAGTGCAGCACCTGGCGTCAAATGCCTTGCATGCCCGCCTCGTTTCATTTGTCTGCGACGGTGGCGTGAAACATTCTTTCCGGCGGCTTGAAACATTCTTTCCAGCGGCTTTCAAAAATGTCATGTCCGGTGGTGAGGGACGAGCGTTGCGGAAGGAAATAATTTTAACTGAATCACAGTCATTGTTACTCGTATGAGTTCTGACATCAGCTAAGTCATGCATGCAGTTTTCTTTGCGTGATGACCTGCTTTTAATATGTAGCCTGTAGAGATTTATATATAGAAGAGTTAGAACATTCATTGCAATTGTCTGTCCAACACTGAGGTAAAGTTATTAGCTGAGCAGGGGATGACCATTGCCTGGATGTTAATGTACTGTCCATCACCAACCAGTACATGCCTCCTGGCAGTCATGGTGTAGCATGGTTTTCAGCCAGAATCAATTACTGTAAACGACTTAATTTTCGCGGGCTCATATTTTCGCTAATCGGGCCAGAGCTGAACATTTGAAATTATTCGCGGGTTCTAATTTTCGCGAATTGAGTGTAGTTTCCGTAGCGTTCACATACTGTAAAACCCTTAATGTTCGCAAGCTCCTTAATTTTCGCGAATTTCACAAATTCAAAAATTTACGAAATTTAAGGGCACGCTGAAAATTTCGAGCTTTAAGAGTTTCAATGCAGGCATCTGGAATTCGCGAAATTTAGTGGCCGCGATTCTGCCCTCTGTGACCGATTCGCGAAAAGTAAGGGCCACGAAATTAAAGGGTTTTACAGTATTGGCCAAATTGTCCGCGGGACGAATTTTTCGCGAATTGTAGGCGATCGCGAAATTCGCGAAAAATTAGGTCCTCGCGAAAATTTAGTCGTTTACAGTATTTGGTCTTAGCATCACCAAGCCAAAGGGTGTGACTCTTGGAAACCAAAAAGCTCCTATGTTTCTATCTTTGCATACAGGGACTGTGAAAAGGAAGCTGGCAGTGTGTAACTGGACACTCCTATCCTTCATGCGATTTGGGACGTCAGTGTAAACTTTCTGTGACCCATATTGCTCCAAGTGCCTTTTGGCTGGCATGTTTTTTTTTTCTACCTATTTTTCCACTTGTCAAGCATACGGCCCTTTTGTATTCTACTTCCCTAACTAGACAGATTATTCGGTTGCCCAGAGATAATCCCTTTTTCTTTTTGTTTCTTTCGAGGGGGACGTGACCACTCAGTCGAGATGATCTTCATCACCATTTAATTAAACCTTGAGACATTAATAGAGTCATTAAATGAGGGGTGAGGAGGTGCAGGACATTGTAGTATAAAAGCAAATAAACAAAAAGTAAAAAAAGAAAAAAAAGAGTAAACCTAATGCTTTTTTTTTAAATTCGGTATGTGTAAGCAATAACTGGCATACCTGCTGAATGCTTTATAGGTGTGAAGAGTTTATTGTGAACATTAGATGGCCAAGGTGAAAAAAATCGTTTTATGGTCCCTTTAAAAAAATACTGAACTTACAAAACATTTTTTTTTCTCTAAGTGCCTGAACAGGATACATACATCACAAAATAAACTAAAGAAAGATTAGCGAATTATTTACATTGCAAAGTCACATCTTAAGTTGGGAGTAATTTACAAGCATGCTTCTTTTTTACGTCAGAATCACTGAAACGAATCTCGCAACATAAATATTGCACTATTTTATTGTGTTCTTTTTCGGGGAATGTTTGTTTTGTTACATTAGTGTCCTATAGAGAGGCATATCAATAAACGTTTCTTGGAAGTTCAGTGTTCTTTTAAAGGCTGACCTCACAAAAAGGAGGAGGGTCTCCCTTTTCTTCGAATGGAACGGAGGAATTGAGGAGAGTTTCCTCCTTTCTGGCTGCTCGTCGGCCTCTGAAGCACATGGGCCACGCAAGAACCAGACACCACTCTATTTCCACCTCCGTTTCCTGCTTCCAGTTGGACGTGTACATCTCCAAGGCACTTGCTGACCGCCTGTACCTGCTCCAGTACCCGCTACGGCCTGCCAACCTGTCATACGACGAGGAGCATTGCCTCGACGCACGGGTCAAGCCCAAGCAGCACAAGGCAGGGGTCTCCGTACACCCTTTGGCCGCGGGCTCCGCTTGCAGACTTTACGTTGCAGATGTCGTAGCAGACGAATGGGGCAAATCGGATTTGGTAGAGTTTGGGCATAGCATCTGCGAGGGAAAGTGACGGATAAGAGTCACTTTATCAGGTGCTTTTGTTGGCTTGTGGGTTTTAAAAGCTCAAACACAACCTAGGTGAAACACAGTCCCATAGACGTTGTTATAATGACCACGGACGTTATAACAACCTCATTCGGACGTTATTACGACGTCCACAGGTGTTGCAGCAACGGCCACGGACATCTCGGCAACGTCCATGAACATTATAACAACGTCCTTGCGACATAACGGCGTCCACAGACGTTAAAGATACATCCCTGGGGGCATTGTAACAATGTCTACAAATGCTGAACCAATGTCCTTAAGACGTAACAATGTCGACAGGCGTTATAATCAATCTTGGGTTGCCAAAGCGTGGTGGCACTCATTAGACGAGAACAACAGAAAGGAAGACGACAAACACGAGCGCTCATGTTTGTCGTCTTCCTTTCTGTTGTCCTCGTCTAATAAGCGCCACCATGCCTTTGGCAACCCAAGACCAGTACCAACTAGCCCAGCATTCAGCATTGGTTTTAACAATGTTTTCGAGACGTTACTGTATAACATCCCAGGGACGTCAGCCGAGCCATGTGTGTCGGGATTATTTTTGGCGGGTTGGTACTTCTGGCAATGTTAAGTCCGGAGAATTCCGAAACACAAGTCCTGTGGTCCTTTTGACATCTGTAGTACAGTGTTGTTATCAGTGTTTTAGGACTTCTAACACAAAATGTGTTTTATGAGTCATTTCCTATGGATAAAGTCGCCATGAATGAGTGTTATAATGAGCGTCATGAAGAAGTGACACACCGGGAGTGTTACAGACGTTGAGGTTATGTATAAAGTTAATATATAAAGCTTGAGTGCCCAGTGGGGCTCGAACCTGGGTCATTGCAGTGTCAGTTGGATACTATAGCCACCAAGCTACTACCGTAAAATCCCGAGAGATGCCCCACCCCCGAAAGATAGCCCACCCTATTTTCGGCTTGATTTGCTATATTATTTGAAATACCGAAAGATAGCCCACTACTAGTAATAGTAGTGTTGTGTATATCGAAAAAACCCAAATACAAGGTTTTTTTTTTTTTTTTAAATATTGCTATGTAAAATTTGCGGCTCGTATTATACGCGGGTTCTAACAATTTTCAGCCTCGATGAGGCGCGATCGAACGCTGTTTGACGTAGTTTCGGTTTCGAAGCAATAAGGCGCTCAAAACAGCTATCATCATCATTAAAATCGCAATGTCCGAGGCGCCACCATCTGTCCACAGTCAGGCTCAACAATGGCGTTGGCGCGAAAACAATAATCGGCCGCCTTCAAATTCAAAAGAAAAGTCCTTTTGGTTGCGGAAGGCATCGGCAACAGGGCAGCCGGACGACAATTCGACGTAAATGAGGGCAGCATCCGCGGATGGAGACGACAAAGCAAGCTCTGTTTGCGTGCAACGGAACAAGAAGAAGCTTTAGGTGCCCGAAGAATGGCGTGTTCGCCGACGTCGAGGCAAGTCTCGGCGACTTTGTAAAAGAGCAACGTGAACGGCACTTCGCCCTAACTTTGTAAAAAAACAGCGTGAACGGCACCTCGCCGTAAACACCGAGCTGCTGCATGAGAACTTTGGCGAGCCGACATTGGGTTAATCGCTTTATGCGCCGCGCCGGGATTTCACTGCGTCGGCGCTCACTCGTCGCTCGTTCTTTCAAGTGCGGGATTTCAAATGCGCTCGACGGCACTGAAGACTACTGCCTTTGGGAGGAGGCATCGGACAAGGAGTCTGACGGACGTGATGACAGTGATTAAGGTTCAATTATGGCGCAAATAAACGCTTTTCTTAAGACTTCCAGGGACGTACTTTACGCGGAATATTTTCGTAGTCCTGATTATGTTTTGTATTATTCACAGTTTTTTACGGTACTCTTCTACTGGTCCGTCGTTCATTTGCGCTGTATTCTCGTTCCAACAAGCTTCGAAGAGACACAACCTAAAAAAAGCAATTTTTTAAAACTTTTCTTGATTGTACACCGAAAGTTAGCCCACTCCATATTTTCACCCGATTTGCTCTTGATGTTAGGTGGGCTATCTCTCAAGATTTTACGGTAGCACTTTTTTTTTTTTTTTTTTTACACCAGTTGAGCGTGTAGCACAGCTGGTCTGGAAGGATAAATGATTTTATTAGAATGCAAACGTGCCGGCAAAGGCGGCAAGTTTTAAATAAAAATAATAAAAAAAATTAAAAAACAACATGCATTTAATTGATAAAAAAAAAAATCTAGCCAGGGAAAACATTTTGTGTTTCCTGGTCATTGTCAGTATAATCAAACCTGTATAATTTTTTTTTCTTTTTCTAAAAATTAGCATTGGATTTTTGTAGGAGGCCAAAAAATGTTGACGCGAAAGCATTTTTTTTGTTTTTTCTGCTTGCAGCGTTCAAATGAAACGGTCTACCTGATTGCATTATTTTCTCCCTATTTATAAGGTCATTTAGATTACAAGATCGATATGAATTATGCAATATTTCTTGCTTTAGACATGTATTCTGAACTATTGTTCTTGCCAAACATTTTTTATTTTGATATTGATGTATTTTTATAGATCTGTATATTGCTATTTATTAGTTATTATGCTTTATTTCCCTCTACTTCGATTAATGTCCACGTCACAATTTCCCAGCATAAATTCACCTGATAACCTGCATAACATGCGCTCCCCGATTGCATCTTTTTACCTTGCACCATCAAGAAATGCTTTGTAACAAAGAGCACGAAACATTTTGCTGAAGACACTGCTGAAGTTCCGGACAGAACTGGCATCATTTCTAAATAAATAAATGCTAGACACCCTAATAATTCTCACAATTTCCAGTGAAGCTCGATGCTGACAGCCTAAGTGTCGCCAAGAGACATACCGTAAATTTCTGAGCACGCGTTCATGTCATTTTAAACACCCATCCGCTACTTGTGAAGGTTTGAAAAATAAGCAAATGACATATCAGTGATTCACCCCAGACTTCTGAGCCCACCTAGCGCTCCCTTGCTTCAGCCGCATTTCCGGGCTGCGCCAGGGCAGAGTGGTGAAGCCCATTTTATCAAGTGCCCTCTGTGCATTTTTGATTTTGGACCGAACAAGTGCCCATCCCCCAATTCTTTAAGATTATCTTCAAATTTTAGGTGAGCGCTTGCTCGGTATCTTACGGTAGTGTCTTAGGGGTGGGGGCCGAGTGTTTGATTGCACCGTAGCTTGGAGCATGTGGTGCGAATGCTTCTGGGCTCAATCCACACCCTTGCCCATCTCAATCTGAACAAGCATTGTACTGGCGTATGGTCATATGTCGCTACCGGCAATGTACGTCAACGGCTGCAGTCTAGTGGTACTGCACTGGCTAAATTTTTCATTCACATCGGAGGCTCTAGACGATTTACAGCGGAGACACCAGACGCCCATTGGCGCCAACTTGCCGTTGTCTAAACATACACATAATATTGTCGCGGACTGTAAAGGGTCGACGAGTTTAGAACTGAAAATAAAGGTTTAATCGGTGAACTTGTGCCAGGAACAAAAGAAAGAACGAGCGTCCAGAAAACAGCAGCGAGCGTCAAAGCGTCGTCGTGACAGCTGACCAGTGCGAGAGTGAGACGGCAAGGTCACGCTTGGCTTCTTATCTCTACCACACTCAGTATCATCTTGAACATTTGGCCTAGAATGTTTGAGCATCTAGCGAGGGCACGACTGACTCGGTAAAGGCCATGTTGTCCTCCTCGTCTATTACACTTGGGGTAAGAGTAAACACGAATTTTCTAGAAGTATGAAGAGGCGTTCCTTCTCGGCCACGCACGCGGCTGCTTTCTTTTCGAGTTTGGATTAGTACTTTGATCATTCTGGTGCATCTGTACCATTTTGTGCCGAGGTGGGCCATTTGATGTCACGGTTGCCGCGTTGTTTTGCTTAGGTGGAGCTCGAGTTTGCGCTCAACACTCACGACCCGAGCTACGACCACGTGCGCGGGGAGCAGTTTGCGGCCAACGCCAACACTGGGTCCGACCAGGGCAAGGAACCCTTTTTCCAGAGGTGACTGAGTTGAGAAAGAAATATTTCTTGCTTCCCACACTGAACTTGAAAACATAAGCACTTGACGCTAGTTCTGACCTTTCCATTTGAGCGCGGCCAATTGCGTAGCGACCACCTGGTGCTGGTTACGACGAGTTGCTTACTACGGCAGTTGAAGTCCACACAACGCATTGTACTAAAGCAAAAAGGACCCTGAAGCGGTCGACCATACTCAAAGCTAAATGTTTGAAGCAGCCTTTAATGTCGTGCCTCAGTTGTCCTAACAGTTTTTGTCTCCCATTTAAAAGGTCTCTACCATTAATAATTTAGTTAGGCCATTGCATTAGTTTGTTGACTAGTTACTTGAAAGTTATGGAAAGCCTCTGTGACATATGCTCAAATTATATTAAGAAACTCACAGGAGCAAAAACGGTGTTTAAGTTGTGAAATGTGTAAAGGGGCCATCAAGCAGTTCTGGGACTTTCACTTGGTAATTTTTGGAGTAAAAGGACTTTAGAACTTCAGTACACATTGATTTCTCATTTTATGTCATAGATGTATGACTCGGGGAAATGCGACCAAATAAACTTATTCCTGTAAATCAGTGGTTCCCAAATGGGGGTCCACGGACCCTGGGGGTCCGCGAAGCCATTTCTGGGGTCCGCAAAACCCCCAACAAAATTTTTTTTTTAGTTGTCACGTTTTTTGTAGTCCAGTCCTCCCCCCCCCCTTCGCTGGAAGGGGTCCCCCATCACTGCCAGCAGTCCGCAAGGATCCCCGACACACTGTGGCTGGAACCACTGCTGTAAATAAAAATATTAAATGACTAATGTTTTTTTTTTTTTTCACTATCTTAAAAAGTTTTTAAATAGGAAAAAACAACTAGAAAACGATGCTTAGTTAATAGTATTTATTTACGAATTTTGTTCACCCATGTGAGGGGCTTTAAAAGGTGGGGTACGTGAAAGTATTGAAAATGACGCAAAACGATATCCTTGAATGCTACGGCTTCGCATGTAAAACAAACGACAGAATGAATTTCATTCGTTCATTCATTTGTTTGTTTTACATATTCATGGATGCCCGATGCCTCGGTAAAGATACACAACAGGAAGATTAGAGGCGTGTAAGAGATTAAGTCGACGTTTTGTTCCATGCACACAGTCTGCAACAACACGAAAGACTGATCCGACGACGCAGTCTTGGGAGGCTGTGCAGGATTCACTTTGGCCAGGTCTGCGTTTCTTGGGGTTGGGAAATAAAAAAATCCTTTGTTCTATTCTCTCGCTTAAAATGAGGGGCCCAGGGCCAACATGTGCTTAGCACTATCACATGCACTGTCTAGGCAAATGGGTCTTTCGTGTCGTTGGAGACTGTTTATTTCGTGTGCTTGGAAACTGTCCATTTTTAGCGTCCTCACATCATTGAACGCCTTGCACAGAGCATATGAGTGTTTTGCTCTGTGTGAACTGCTTTGTTTTCTGTCAAATGCCTTTTTTTTATTCCGTTTGTTTCAATTACAGCAACACAATGGACAAGCAGATCTTGACGTCCACCCGTGCCGTCACCTCCGCCGAAAACTATGCTGTCGGACTTCTCAGGCCAGGTATGGTTGCATGACTAGCTTCACATTGTCTGCACGACTAGACTAAATTCGTGGGACACTTATAGGACAGCAAAAAATCGGCGGGAGGGCCAGATATTCATGTTACAACCTTATTTAATGTTGCCAACTCACTGGAACTTGACGCTAAGGTGACTATAAGTGTTAAAAGTCTGCAAGATGATATTACGTTCAGTATGCAAAACAGAACTGAGGGAAAACTAAACATAGCGGATGGTTAATATGGTAGAAGTCCCGAACACAACTGCGGTGGGGACTTCAGTCGCTCAAGTTTAGGTGGGACACTATGTGTAGTCAAATATATTGCAGATGTGTTTTGATACTTTGATCTGGGATGAGGCTGCTCGATTAGTTTTGACGTTGTTCCTTATATGGTGAATCGAACTTTGAAATCCCAGTGAACCTTCTAACATCTGTATGATCACAAACAGATCAGCAGACGTTCGTTAGCAGTCGAGTGGCCGCTAGCAGACAAATTAGCAGACAGCTGCCCATCTGCTATGATGACCACCGTTTAGCAGACAGCGGTGGCATTCAGGGCATGAATATAATCAGGGGGAGACACAACTGGTTTTGAGTGCAACGGTCCCAACACATGCATGCTTCTGACACGATCGGACCATTTTCTCACATTCCTTCAGTGCTACCCAAGCTAAAACAGCTGCCATCAGTACCGTCACTAACCTTTAACAGGCAGTTGCCAGGTGCCCGTAGCCAGTGGCGGCGCTTCATAGCTACCAACTCTTTCGTCCTCAGGAGAGCTGCACCTGTCCCCACTGCACTGCATCGTCCAGATGAAGCCCAGCTTCTCCTACCTGGACCAATCGGACATGAGGAACAAGGTCGGCGAAACGGCCACCGGTCAGTTTCAACGCGGAACATGTCTTGCAAGTCGTTTATCTACGAGAAAATTATCACGAACAAGTGTTGTGGACGAGATTTGCGAATGAGCGACACGCTGGGAGCGTTACACGGATGTTGAGATTAAGTCGAACCTGGGTTGGTGTGGTGGCAGTCAGATACTATAGCCACTAAGCTGCGTAGCACAGCTAACTCTCGAGGCATTGTACTCTCGGTCTGACGTCGTACCATGCGACCGCCCACCTCATTGATGCCTGGTCTCGCCCTGGCTGACGTCTGTGGCGCACAATGAGAAAACTAGTTGCAGACAAGGAAAAGGGACACATCGCTCTCTGGTCTTTGTCAATGTGATCGTTGCGTAATGTTTGCATATCCCAGCCGGTCAGAGAGATGCAGCCTCTTGATCCGGGCTGTCGTGTGACCGGAGGGGAAAGTGAAAGAAAGCGCGGGGGCTTTCATTTATTTTTGACCGGATTAGGAATCTAACAGTTGAATAAGCGCCTTGTTTTCTTCTTGCGGGGGGAATTGGCGTTTCTTGGCATCTCGCACATGTACTTATAAAGGCATAAATTTACAGGAAATCGGGTAAGATAATTGCCCGAGTAGCAAGCAGCATGACACGGAGCAACCAAAAGTAGTAGTAGCAAATGTTACAGAACTTGATGAAAATTGGCTGATAAAACACATCCTGTGTTAATAATAGCATAAGGAGTGTGCCCCACCTTGCTTGGTTGCCTGATGCCTTCTACTCACATGTTGGCACTACCACGAGCTGTGTCCACATCATTGTCAACTCTGCTGTATTTAGGCCTAGGTACCAAAAATGAAGTGGCAACAGATGCCGAAAAATAGATAGACCAGTGCCCACTATTTTTTTTTAAACAAATATATCGGAATTATATTTAGCATGTCTTTATTTAATTAACTAGTGAATGGAATAGATGAGTGCACAGTGTAGGGTGTGCAGCAATTTCTAACGAAAGCTAATGTTTTGCCGGCAGATTTATAAGTTTGTAGTATTTCTCGGATGTGGCTCGTCTTCTTCTAGCAGTCTGTTCCGTGCACTTCCACCGACCTGGTTGCTGTATGAGAGCAGTTGTGCTCTGTGCGGTTCAGCTGGGTGTGACTTGTACGCTTCGACCGGGTCCCGTGGACGGGCCACTCCATTTCTAATGGTGCACTTTTCAGCGGAGGAAGAGGAAGATGCAGACGAGCCCCAGGCGGTGCAAGTCCGGTTTGCGGGGCGGAAACGGAGAGGTCAAAACGAGCCCGCGAGCGGTCGTTCCACTTCCTCCAACAGCAGCAGGACAACGAGCCCTGGACCAAGATCAACTTCCACCCGTTTGGGGTGAGCGCACGCCACATTCACATTTTTCAAAGATTAAATCAGGGTGTCTACCAACCTGGACAACCTGGAATAGACCCTCTCCGAAATTCAGTCTGGCCACTTGTTTGTACACGATAATGGCAGCCTTTTGACGGCCGGCAAAGGAAGAATTTGAAGACGGGCACCGATGTGGAGCCTGAACGTTTCAGACATCAGTATGCTGTATTGTTCAATGTCACCGTGACAAGATTTATAAGCTTCTGTGCACTACGCGTTCGAGGGTGTCATGTAAATCCTTGAAATGCTTGGCTCGGCACTTCCCATGCAGCTCGTGACAATAAAATGTGGAGAATTTTTTCAAGTTTTACTCGGACCGAGTGCCTCGTACAGAGTGGTGAGTTTCTTGACACCGTCGAGACGGAAACAAATAGAGAACTAACTGTACACCGAAGATTGGCGCAGCTTTCATACGTCTGCCACTGACGAATGTGTACTGGATTCTACCGCCGTTAGCATATACAAATTTAAACCGATATTTGAGCCACTCAGTTGGCACTGAATTTGTGAAAGGGTCTATTGTCAGAGAATTTCAAAGCACCTGGAAAAGACGGGAATAAACCCTTCCGCCAACTTTGCGCCACCTGGTGAGCGAGCGTTTTGAAACCGTTGCATGGGCGCCGAGGCTGGCCACCTCGGCAGCCATTTGTATTGTGAAAGTGTTTGAAGCACTCATTTTTCTGCTGCCGCTCCAACGACTCTCGTAAGATACCTCTTCATTGCTTCGTGTCACGTCACTGTACGCGGACAAAAGTGATTGATAATAATAAGCGCTGAGGTGAGGAATCGTGGTTTCCGAATCAGTCTGGACAGCATGATCCCACCGCTTTTAGCGGGAGCAAAATGCTCATGTGAACTGCACGTTTGTGCGGGAATCTAAGATGTGTTACCACTTTGAAGGGGCAAATCTTTATGGGTTCTTTGCATGCTTGAAAGTGCGCTCTGGGTAGTATAGCTGGCCTATTAGTGCTGTCGCAACAGAACCCTCAAAAGCTGCTTGCAGGCATGCACTCCTACTATACTCGTGCTGCAATGACGACATTGCCAGTCCCTATGAATGATGCTTTTAATACGAGAAAATTTTAGCGTGGGATTGATTCTGATGAACTCTACTGCCTGTTATTCTCTCTCACGGTTTCCTTTTATTTGCTTTCTAGAGATCGGTTGCACGCAAGAAACCAATGACTGCCGTGAAATGCGACGAGAAAGGCAGTTCCAGTACAAAAGGCACGAAATTGGGGTACAGGCAGTTGCTGACTGATTTTTGGGCTTACGTAAGGACCTAAAAAACGTCCGAATATTAGAGCAGTCCGAAAAATCATAAGATTAAAAAAACTTGCCTTTATTACGTCTAGGCGGGCTTAGAAAAAGCCCTCAATAGTGCCTTGCTTCAGGTTACGCCTCCGCTATGCGTTCGGACACTTTCTATTATCTAGAGAATCGCTGCCTCTCTTTAGCGTTATGGTTGAGTACTTCCCGTGCTTCTTGGCGACACTTCGCGGCGGCAGGAGAGCAGACGGGGCCGTGACGTCCGGACTAACGTAGTCCAAAAACGCGATTCACCGAAACGAGATGAAAGGCTAAAGTCTCACGACTGCAGAATTGCGAATGAACAAAGTAAAATGGTTACAATGATGACGACAGTGATGGCGCAGCTAGAGAAGAAAAAAGCTGTAGCATAGCATCACCCAGCGCTAGAGCATAGCGGTACTCAAGTAGCATGGCCAAGTCCTTAGCAGTACTGCATAGTGCCAAGTAGCTGCCAAGCCAAGCCAATCTATATGCAGCCAACATAGAATCTAAAATGGTGGCTTCTCAGCGAAGTTTCCTGCCGATCGCTCATGACGATTTTGTCCGACAAATCTAACTTTTGAACTTCAAGCTGTCCGAAACATCAATCATGAATATGCACTATTTCTGTCGGGTAGGTCACGGTCT
>JAZHYW010062517.1:0-18103 GCA_037355805.1 Ixodes ricinus | reverse complement strand
ATAAACGAACAGAGAAAGAAAAGCCGCCAGGAGTGCCTGCATGCGCAGGCGTGATCAAACAGCCACGCCGTTCTCTTTGTGGGTATACCGCGACAGCTGCATGTCCCCGTGTTTCCGCCGAAAACCCGGCTTGAAACACACGGACTCCGGATGCCTCTGTGCTCGTTCCCCATGACGCAATATATGGGACGCTCCTCAAGTCCGCACGCTCGTTAGCTTAATCATGCAGCAACTCCGTGTGTACTTTACGAGGAAAATAATCGCAAAAAAGTTCATTCGACGGGTTAGAGCATCCGTATAGGTTGCTGTATGCCCGGTAATTATATCTCGACCAACGCACTGCTTTATAGACGGTGGGAACTGCGCGTGCGCACAAACCAGATTCGCCTGAGGGGAAGCGTCTGCTCATGCCCAGTGCCGACAGCAGCGCCACCGCAGTGCTGCGTCACGTCAGAGAGTTAAATCGGTGTATATATGTTTGATTTCTATATAGACTTAATTCCACTCTAGCACGGCAAGTGTATACTAGAACGGAAAGAATGAATATGAAAAGGAAAATGAACGTCTGCTACCGTTCGAAAGCAATGTTACGCGGCACTGAACTCGCTGCCAACCAATACTCTGTACTCGAGCGGCAATAATGTCAGGTCGTTTTACGAGAACTCCTTCATAGTCATTTTATACGAGGTATAGCCTCCTCGAAATCTCGCCGCATCCGGCATCGTGTCCTCAGTAAAGACGTGGCGCGCGACTCATTTTTAAAAGTTTCTACCATTAAACGCATTTTGAAAACGTTACTAAGTGGTAGTATGTTCGTGACATACAGATAAAGACGGTTTGAAGTTTCAAATGCACACGCACAAAAAAATTAAAAACAAAGCAAAACAAGAGACTATTTCTGTATGGAGACGCAATAAGTTTGCTTGGGATAACAAATTCGAGAGACCAGAATTATTTCGTAGTTACGTTTCAAGATGAACTGAAACTGTTTTGCCTCTCTTGCCAACTGATGTCCGTGTTCCACCTAGGGCGTCGTAAAAGGCCTCTACGTCACGACGTTTATGGCCGCGCCAAAAGTTTTATTTTAGAACCCAGTTGACGTTCGAATTAGCTGCTGTGTCACACATGCCAGGACGGCGTCACTGCGCGCATAAAAATAAAAAGCTTAAACTTACTTTTTGCGTCAATCATCGTCTTCACCGAGAGACCTTTGCGACACCTCTGTTTTTATCGCACTCTTCTTTCCATGCATGACTCTGGGTGAAATGGCGCTGGGTTCACGTTTAGACATAAACATACCTATGTGGACGCGTGTCGGAAAGTCAGTAAAACTTTCTGGTGCAGCTTCAGGGAGCTTCTGGCTCTGCGTAACAGTATAATGAAAGCTATGTCTTCGTTTGATTTATCGCGAACATAGGAAGTGGACATGCGTCAATTTGACATATGCTCCCGTAACGGACAAGACATAACACTCGTACAGACAGAAAGAGGGGAATGAAATGAGTTGAGGGTACGGAAGAAACATTTCGTTGTGGCGACAAATCAACAGATTCTAATAGTTTATGAACGGTTCGGATCAGGAATCAAGAAAAGGAAATGTTCTGTGCACAGTCACGCCGCCGGCTTCGCCGCTGGGAACTTTTCCCGAGAAGTTATTCAACATTGCCGTCATTGCCGCAATCTTCAAAAGTAACTATACAAAGAAAACATATGGCTGCGTCTCTGACATTATCCAAAGGCGTTATGAACGCATAGCACTTAGAACGCCAGTCTGCCAGTCTGCCGCACACTGCACATCATACCCAACGAGTTGTCTGTAACGTCGCTCGACGCCTGTCGTCCCCGCTCCAAGAGCCATCGGCGACTGCACGCTCTATCGAGACTACATGCCATGCAGGCTCGGACACCAAAGCGTAAGAGCAGGCCCAATAAATGCTATACAGTAAAACATGTGGCCCGAGAACTTTTTAAATATGGTAAATGGTCTTCCTCGCTCGGCCGTTAGGTAGCACAAAGCATCCGGGACGGGAAGAGACCAGCGACAACTCGTCGCCCTCCCAGCTTCACTCGACCAGCAGCAGCAGCGGCGAGGGCGCGCTCCTCGGAAGCTGTCGGTGTCGGCAGCCCAATTGTTGTGCCCGTCCGATTTGCGCCTGACCACCTGCGGGGGACGAGGGTTCAACGACGCGTCAAATGAACGCCACTCCCGCCGGAGCACCGGGGCGGCAAGACAAAGGACGGTCGGCGGGAGGCAGATGGGGCCGCGACCGGACCACACGCTATATACAGCCGCTGTCCTTCCTCGTTTAGCATTCCCAACAGCAGCAACAGCATCCTCCTGAACAAAAAAACCCCCTCGAAGGATGGAATCGCGTGATTCAATTTGGCCAAATTGATCGGGCCTTGTTCACCCCCAGCTCGAAATCCAAACCCAACAGCCTGTCCCCGCTGAAGACGGAGTGGCATGGCGCTGCCGCCGCACGTGCCCGGGCAGCGAGATCCGGACCGGGGATTCAGCGTCCCGTCGGGACCTCGGGAGAAACCCTCGGCCGACGGCAAAGCTAGGGAAAGCCATGGCGGCTGGGGCCCCACACTCGATCCCCCTCCGGGCATTCCCTTTGTCTTCTAGCGCTTCCGCGACCGGAAGCGGGGACCGGCAAGCGAGGCAAACCCACACCCCTCGCTGCACTCGCTTTCCCCCGGCAAGTCTGCCCGCGAACCCTGGTTCCCGTCGGTCTTTCCATTTTGCCGGGGGGGGGGGGGGGGGCGAGCTGAAGCTCCACGGGGGGGGGGGGGGGGGGGTGTTGCTGCGCGTTATGTTTTCGCCGGAACTACGGAGATTGAAGCTAACGCAAGCACGTTGGGATTCCATTTCCCGTATTTTGTCATATCAGGGCCGCGCGGCCGTTATTTTGTTTACATCCTACTACTAGAAGCTCGTTACATGGCACGTAAACAGCGTCTCGAAATAATAATAATAACAATAATAATAATAATAATAGTAATAATGTTTATTTTCCAGTATACCACAAACAACTTATATGTGAGGTGCACCACACATTGGCGTGTCTGATTGTGGTGCACAAACATGGGTGAAGTATTATACATTTAAGACAAAATACAAATTATCAAAGACAAACTAACAACAAACACAAGCAAAAAAAAATTAAGGCCCGGGCTGGAGGGGCTCTGTCCCCCTGGATCTCACTAGGAGGGCATCGGTCCGTTGCCCCCCCCCCCCTGTAGTCTACGCCTATGGCCCGGGTGTGAACCGGGCTTTGAGGGAGAGCCAATGCTCCATCCAAGAGCAGAAGAGAACAACAAACCAGTCGAGTTCGTCCTTTACCTAGCTTAGCAAAATGGGATTGGGGGATGTGAGGGATTATGGAGAAGCGGTCGGTCGCTGGCGCACCTGCCTCCATTGTGTGCATACGCTGTTAACGCTTCAGTGAAAACATTTTAGAACCTGTAGAGAAATCACCTTGATGTTAGTTTTCACAATTAGTGTACCTTCTTTAGGCCGCGCTCTGTATTCTCCGTCGTCATTTTAGGGGAGAGCCGAGCAATTCATAAAGCATTGTCCAGACGTGTTCTGACTTTCTGTATAGTGAACCGCGTCCTGTCTATAAACAATACTGCTGCCTTAAATTTAAAAAAAAAAAATTTATAAAAATTTTAAATTTTTTTTTCCTCTTTACGTCATAATATTATCTATGTATGCGGGGAAAAAAGTTACGCCTTTTGTAGAATTGATGAGTTAGATCCCGGGCACTGCACGTTTGAATCCAGATTATCATCGTCTAGGAGTGCCGAAAAAGGGATCACAAATTGTTTTTTATTATTGACAGATACTTTCAGTTTTATAACCTATAAAACACGAATCAGTTTTTTTTTTTTTTTTTTGACGACGCACAAGCATTTGCAAGAAATGTTGAACGAAAACCAGTTGCTCTTGCCATTTAAATAGAAAAAAAAACAGCCACGAGTTTGAGACTATATGTAGTGCTGTCTGTTTTCTTCCTATTTTCTCCATCCTAAGGTATGTTTTTTTGTTTTTTTCAAACCAGCTCGCCCGCTCTATGTAATTCTTGCAGGCAATGTGCCGCCAATAATATTTACGGGCCATGCGTTGCAGTTGTCAATGAAAAGTGCACGCGCCGCATTCAGCACATTGATAGAGTTTGGCTGTTCCCGTCACCGCAGTAATTGAATACGAGCCAAACTCTGAATGTGCCGCAAGGCATCGACTGTGACCGAGCCCAAGTACAGTGCTATCGCAGTGCTCGAGTCCAACACATGAACCACATTCAAATATCAGTCACCACAGTTCAGAAGGTATACCCGTGGTATCTCAACATCGTGGTTTGCCGAAACTGCGTCAGCAAGTTGCGCGTAGGAGCGATTGCAAGAAAGAGCTCGCTTGTAATCGTAAAACAATACTGCTACGAAACAAACAGAACCTCACAGTTCAGAGGTATTGCAAGCAAGAATACAAGTTCCATATTCTGTCAGCATGTTTCTTTAAAGTGCTGAAAATTAAAATTCAGTATGATTTTATGGCCACTTTTATTATTATTGCACGATGCACGTTAAGATCCCACGTTAGCTGCCGCACTGTACTTGCAAAACTGTATATCTACAGTGAGGACAGTTTCAATCCAGAACAACCTTTTACTACCTAGACCTTCACACAAAAAATATGCCCCTTTGGCTTTGTGACATGTGGAATAAGGTTCTTCGCCGCAAACACCCGAAAACATAAAGTGCATTTTTTTATTACGGTGTTGTTTTGTTGTGTTTTCAATGTGCATGCATTTCGATGAACGTGTAGGACTTCTACATAGCTGTAAAACAAGTATCCGAAGAACGAAGGCTGCTCTTCCGATTCACATACACTGTGGAGGGCAAGTTCGTCGGCTGTTTTGTTTTGCAGGGGTGCTGGTGACGTCATAACGACGAGCGCTCTGATCGGCTCTGATTGAGGGATGGTGGGTAGACCTCAAAGCAAGCTGCCTTGAGGTCTACCACTATCCTTCGTATCAGAGCCAATCGAAGCTAGGCGTTGTTCTGACGTCACGACAACCCTGCAAAAGAAGCAGATCGAACTTGCGTTTCGCATAAGTTTAAATTACACTCGTGCCAGTCTCTTTATAGCCGGTCGTGGCGCTAAAGTGAAATGTTCTAAAAATCGCTGCGTAAAGCACGATGAAAACAACACACCATTTAAATTTTTCCCGTTCAGCGGAGACATAAGAAGCCTTGTTTCTTAAGAAACAAATTTCACGCCGTTTAAATCTTCCAATATCCCCCCTCTTTTTTTGACAGCGTATACGATTAGAAATAATAACCGAAGATAAAGTAGTAGAGGCAGCGTATGAAACTCACAGGTCGCACAAAATTAGGTGAATTATTTGTATTTTAGAACGGGTGTTTATTGGCTCCTTTGAGTAACACAAAAATGCATGCGACGACCCAGTACCTCAAATAAAATAAAATCTAAATATATTGCCCACAAGCAGTGCTCATAATAGTCGGAGTGACGTTGATCGGACGCGACAGGCAACAGCTTTCCCGAAAGCAGTTGTCAAAGATAGGTAGCTTAAGCCGCTTTGGCCTTTATGTGAGCAGGTGCTGGACACATGCACGGAACATGCTACATTGTTTACGCAGGCTGGAGTGGCTTCAAAAAAGTCCTGGCGCTTTCCCCCAGGTGACGGCAGAATACGAGTCTCAGCAGAACGCTCAATAAGCGTGCGGTTATGTCAGCCGAGCCCTCCATCAATTTTGTAACCCCCATCGGTGTAGTTCTAAAGTAAGTCACTTGGGAAAAGACCCGCATTATTATTTCCCCCACGGGCATTACGTCGTGGTTTTAAACGCACATGACATCGAAATATCATTTCTGAGTCTAGGGCTGTCGTCACTAAAAATGAAAGTCTTCAACTTTCTTCAGGAATTTGTTTCGCGCTCCGCAGGTGCGTGCGCAATGCGGATTGACGTCCAAAGAGCACATTTGTATGCGCTCCCATGAGGCATGAAGTCGTTTATAGCAAAAGTCGGAATAAACTGTATTCTGTGTCGACATTTGTTTTACGCGAGACACCAAGAACCAGTAAATACGAAAAATAAGACAGTTTTGTTTTTTTTGCCTCAGGGAAGACGTTATCCTTTTTGATTTTCAGCGATAAAGACAAATGTTATCTGTGAACTAATCCACCTTTCTAGAAATAGAAATTATGGTGTCAGGCGCAAAAAACGACGGACACAGAGAGAAATCCGACATACAGGCGCCACTCTCAACTATATTTGAAAAGTGCTGAAAGAAAGGAATACGCCTCGCAAGTGGGCTCATTTTCGTCTTCTGCGCATGAGAAAGGAAGTAGCGGTGACGTCAGAACGCCGAGCCCTGATTGGCTGATCGCGGTCCCCTATCTGAGCGTCGTCTGCTCCTTTGCAACAACGTCTGCTCGCAACGTCGTCTGCGTCTGTCTTACCTTTCCTGCGACTTTCGGAAGTGCAGGTCTTTACGAGCGAGCTCGACTTCGCCTTTCAGAGAAGGCAGACGAAATAACTCGAGCGGTTCGTTGTTTTTGTCGAACAACTAGCAGACGCGCATCAAGGAGGGAAGTCAAAGTACTCACTGGCGAGGTGTCCCGAGACGCCGAGGTTTGTTTGCTAAGAACCGAGAGTGAGCGTGTTAGTGTCCGCAAGTTCCCTCCCAAATACTTTTCCCCCCTTTCGTGTGCGGCAAGACTCCTCATTCTTTAACGGCGTCGGCGGGTTGGCGCAGTTAACGTCGTCTGCTTTACGTCTGCTAGTCAAAGCGATGGCTCCTTTACCTTTCCTGCGTCTGTCGGATATTCACCGCTTTTTCACCGGCGAGAGTCACCGTTGCCTCGGAAAACAAGGAGATGACAAGAGGAAGAGATTGACCTCTTAATCTAAAATTGAGGTCAGTGATGATCACAGTATAATACGGGAAGGGTTCACAAGGGTCGCGCGGGCACATTCCATTCAGCACGCCAGCCGGTCGTGGGCAGACGGTCACCGAGTCGGAGTGGCTGCTAGGCCTATCTGCCGAGTTCGCTTGGTCGGTGTCGGTGGAATCGTGGCCGTTGGAGCTTTTCCCGGATGTTTGTGGATCCAGCGTTCTTGTTCGTCGTGGTCTGGTTCAAGTACTTTTTACTTTTTTCTTGCTGCTTGAAGTCGGGACGCGAGAGAAGCGCACGTAGAAAAATAAACGTCCGTTGGTCGTCGCGACCGCGACGCTGTCGGCCATGCTGATTTGATCGTAACAAGTGCGTAGCTTCGGAGCTGTCGTAGGATTTTGTCGTAACCTGCGCAAAACTTACGAAAATTTCGGTTCGTGAATACGAATTTGTTTTTAAGTTTTGTCTTGCGCATATTTTTGGCGTAAGATAGTTTCGTGAATCTGGCCTCTCCACTTGCAAAAGTCGCAGGAAAGGTAAGACAGACGCAGACGACGTTGCGAGCAGACGACGTTGCAAAGGAGCAGACGACGCTCAGATAGGGGACCGCGATCAGCCAATCAGGGCTCGGCGTTCTGACGTCACCGCTACCCCTGCGCGAGAAGCAGACGAAATTGCCCTTCGCATACATATGTCGTCATCTTCATCACGTCCACGCATGCGTTTGGCCATGTGGAACACGCTTCATCTCCCATTCACAAAAACTGATCAAATAATCTAATGTCGACATTATAAAGTGCAATAGATGTGTCACTTACGCATTATGTACCCCTTTTTTTGATAAAATACGATTCCAATAACTCGAGCGCTTTTTGGCACTTGCCTTTGCCAAGTTCTTCTAAAATACATTCGAGAAATAACTGGTGCCACCTGTCCGAAAACGAGGTACAGGGAATATAGGGACGAAACAATTCTCGCATTAGGAAGGAGTGGGAAGAAGCGTCTTATACCCCTGTCAGACGGCGTTCTAAAAGTGCCTTTCACTAAGCTCCTTTATAAAATCGGTGCACCAGCGCACGCCCTAGGGCACGTGGGCACTTAGCATCGCGAGCAGATTGGCCTATTTTATAAAGGAGCTTATTGAGAGGAACTTTTAGAGCGCCGCTGACGGAGGTATTAGAAATAACTCGGGGGCGAAAGATAGCCAACAATAAGCGCAAGGGGCGTTCGGAGCGACTTCAGCTCAATGGAGCCAAGAGGATGTAGCTTCCATAATCGAGGTAGTTCCCGCGCTCGCTTGAACACGCACTTACATAATTATCTCTTGAACCGGCGATTTTCTAAAATGGTTTACTGTGCAATACGTACACAACTGTTGAAGCCTATGCAATTTTTAATAATTAAACGTAATCATAATTGCCATCTGGGTTGCAACAACACAGAAAACAGGTTGCCCGTTGTTGGGAGGTCCCTATCAAAACGCCGAAAATCAAGAGGCCGAATTATGAAAAGGCCGAACGTCAATACGCCGAAAAATTGAAACGCCGAAAAATTGAAATGCCGAAAAGTCAAAATGCCGAATAATTAAAATGCTGAAAAGTCATTACGCCGAAAACCACGTGAAAAAGAAATGACGCTTTGACAACTTGTTCGTTTTCCGCCAGATCACTTTCCACTGACACGAGCCTGTTTAACTTGTTCTGCAAAGGCACCAGTATCAGTAGATTAAACTGGTGTAATTTTTTCTATCTGTCGTAAAGCTAGGCATATCAGTCGGACAGTACAGTTCTTATTGGTCAAAAGGAATAAAAGCGCTGTTCGGTGTTTAGAGGACGAGAGCAGCAGCAATGCGCGGCAGTAGACAGTAAACATTTTATTGATTCGGAGGGAAATGGACGCAGAAGCGGTTGTTGTGTGCTCCCAGAAAAGAAAAGAAAAACTTAGCTGCAAAGACGGTTATGTTTACGTGCTTCACAAGAAAGTCGGATCTAGACATTATTGGAGGTGCGAGAAGCGATCGAGGCGAATACATCGCAAGAGTGATTCCCACCTTCCTGTAGAAGGTATACTCACAAGATCATCTTGAAGACAGTGACCCTCGCAAGCCATGGTCCGGATATCTGCAGAGTTACAGTTCTTCGTACACAAGAACGGAGCAAAGCTCTGGCGGCTGCCTCGGGCGAGGCACCCGTGAATATTGTGCAGCAGGTCAAGGCAGATGTAGCAGCGTCTTCAAGGCAGCACCTTCCAAGCAAGGA
The DNA here is from genome assembly GCA_037355805.1 of Ixodes ricinus. Lineage (NCBI taxonomy): Eukaryota > Metazoa > Arthropoda > Arachnida > Ixodida > Ixodidae > Ixodes > Ixodes ricinus. The sequence goes on along the minus strand of JAZHYW010062517.1, from coordinate 8,916 downwards.
AGCCTTGCGCCAAATTGTGAGAATGAAAACAAAAACAGACAAACTACCCACACGAGCCGTCTGCCGTGCGGGAGCTCATCATCGAGGGCGAGTTCAGAACAACTTTAGATGGCCGGGAGTTTTTGCGGTGCGACTGCAGCAACGCGGATGGAGCTCTGACCCTAATTTTTTTTCACGGACGAAAACGTGAGGTAATTGAACGACGCTCCAATGTAGCTCATGGACGGAACATTCAAGACTGTGTCGCCGCTCTTCGAATAGGTGTAACTTATAACTATAGTTATAATAGATACAACATCATTAAAGAAATATAAGAAACAAAAGTGGCCCCAAGTTAGCCCCCTGTGGGACACCGGACGAAGGAACAAACGTGTCAGAAAAACTGTCACCAATTCGCACACTGCTTTTACGATCAGTAAGATAAGACTGAAACCACTCGGTAAGTACGGGAGAAACACCATACAGAGAGAGCTTATGCAAAAGTAATTTATGATTTACTCTGTCAAAAGCTTTGGACATGTCAAAGTAGACGGTATCAACTTGACTGCGAAGTGAGAACCAAAGGAACAGAATATTGAGGGAACGAACAGGGGTTCGTTTCCACCGAACGACCCTTCGAGAAACCATGCTGCAGAGCGCTTAGATAATGCCGAAAGTAGTAAGACAGTCGGGCATGGATAACTATCTCAAAAACTTCAGAAAAGGCACATAGTAAAGAAACCGGTCTGTAGTTGTTTACCTCAGAAGCGTCACCGCTTTTGTGGACTGGTACGACAATCGAACTTTTCCACAGGGACGGGAATATACACAGTCGCAAAGAAAGGTTGAAAACGTGCTCTAAACAGGCGCAAATAACTGTGCGCAGCCCTTAACGATAAAGCTCGGTATCTGGTCAACGCCCACTGAAAACTTTGGCTTCAGTTTCTTTATCGCTTCCAAGGTTTCAACCGTATCCACGCGAGTGATATTCAAAGCGTCATCGCAAACACAATTTTCAGACGAGGTAGTACCAAGGAATATATCTGAAGAGTAGCACTCTCGGAAGTGATTTGCGAAACCATTAGCTACTTTTTGCGGAGAAGAGACGTATATTCCAGACCAACTCCGTAAAAAAATGCTTTTATTTGTGTCCTTTGTGCGTTGTTTGACAAATCGCCATAACTCCTGCGGCTTGCGGAACAAGCTAATTTCTAGTCGGACCTGGTGAGCGCGTTTGTCGTGGGCAAACAGTTTTTTAACGAGCGCTCTATAGATCTTGAACTTGACATCCCACAACTCCATGCCACTTGACTTATATAGTTTATGACAATTCGCTTTTTTCTGCATATAATACCGCAGTTCCTTGGAAAACCAAGCGGGATACTTGGGAGGCCTTATGACACGCTTCGGTAGAAACACATCAACGCCCTTTCGCACTATATCTGTAAACTTTTCGACAGCGGTATCAATACATTTTTTCGTTTAGAATTGTCGACCAGTTACATCCCTGAAAAATTTATATAAGCCTAGGTAATCGCCAGTCAAGTACGAGTAGCTAGAGGAACTCTGACAGACACGCGGTCTTCGGGAAAATGAAAATGACACACTAAAAGGTAAGTGAAAAACATCAGGGCTAACAAGAGTATCATTTACTAAACTCAAATTGTCAATAGGACAATTTGAAAAGAATAGATCTAGAACATTTCCGGCAACATTTACGTACGTACGGAATTTCCTTTTTCTTTCTGCATATGTATGTGTGTGTATGTATGTATATATATGTGCATATGGGTGTGTATATATATATATGTATATATATATATAGTATATATGTGCATAGATGAATGTATATAAGTATGTATATATATATATGTACATACCTTTTTCTTTTTTCTTTCTCTCTCTCTCTCTTTATAATCTTTAGTTCCCCTCTTTCCCTCCCCCAAGTGTGAAGTAGCCATCCTGCCAATCTCCGCGGGATAACCTCTTCACCTTTCCAATAAACCAATTTTTCTCTCTTTTTCTCTTTTAAAACGAGCGAAGTACATCAAACAAGATTTTTTTTATATATTTTCGGAATTACCTGAGTTAATTTGTCCAGATTCCCAATCTACACCGGGGAGGTTGAAATCCCCGTACAGGTGAACGCGAAACTTCGAAAAATCAATCTGCCTCTCAAGTCTTTCAAAATGATCGACGAAAGCAGTTGCATCCGAAAGAGGAGGAACATAATAATTGCCTATTAAACAGTTAAAGCCATCGGCAGCAACAAGTTCTTCCCAAACACATTCCGCATACGTTTCAAGGTCGTATCGCCTACAGTTAGACGCATAACTGTCCACTGCAACTATCACACCACCGCCAAACTTTTGACCAGTCGCCGCGTAATCTCTGTCCCTTCGATGGACTGTATAGCGAGAAGGAAAATAACTATTGCTTGAAATTTCGTCCAAAAGCCATGTCTCCGTTAAACAAATAATGTTGAACGCGGAGGAACATATATTACGTAAACATTCGTCTGCCTTCGTTCGCAAACCACGAGTATTCTGATTATGGCTATTAGAAAAAAGGTCGAAAGCGCATGCACATCGACCGGCGGAACCTCTCCCTAACTTTGATCACAAGGCCAAGAAAATGTATCTTGCCAAGAAGCTTTACCTTCCACGATAACTAGGTGACGTTTCGGCATTTTGATGTTTCGATGTTTTGACTTTTCGGTGTTTTGAATTTTCGGCTTTTTGTATTTTCGGCTTTTTGAATATTCAGTGTTTTAAATTGCGGCATTTCGATAATTCGGCATTTTAATTTTCGGCGTTTTGAATGCCACCCTTGTTGGGGTCCAAACTTAGCCATGGGTTCCTAGTTAATGTGACTTAGGGATTATCCATGAGCACCCTGCTCCCCGACTCAATGAGGAAGAGAGTGCTGTTAACGTTCTAATCATGAACGGGACGCAGAAAAGACGGTCGGTGGACGTCGACGCCGGAGAAGGGGGGAAAGTGAACTTTCGGGGCTGAAGCCCTTTGTTCTCCTTGGGGAATCTCCACCTGCAAGCCGCCTTTTGTCCTCAAGGAGCGCCCTCCCTGTGTCGCATGCTTCGCCTCTTCCCGATAACATGCATCATTGAACCCCGAACCTAGTACAATAAGTTGCAAGTCTTTCTCCTAGCCGTGACACATCGAAAACTTAGAGACAAGCTCTAACAAACCCCGAATCAGGAAGCAAAAAACAAACAAAAAACACAGCCATGCAGAAATTAAAAAAAAAATTGTTTTCCTTTTTAAACATTAATCATTCATAAAACGGGCCCCAACCACAACTTTACAGTTTCTCGTGAACACGCTTAGTTATTTCCGAGTTCGTCGTATTGTTCTTTACATTCCTTTTATGCTTATTTAATCTGTCGTTAAGGGCATCTTTATGGTTGACCTATAGAGTGGACCCACAAGCTAAAGGTATTTCACACACGGCACTGTTCTTGCAACAAACAGACTTTTTACGATGAACCTTTTTGCACTCTCTTGTACCTGCGTGAAATGACGTCATCATGTTACGCTTGAAAACCAAACTAAACAGTTGTATTGTCACGAATGACAAGTGATGAGGCGATAATAACTGAAGAAACTAAACGTTTAATATGGCGAACTTGTGCCAAAAAGTAAAAGGAAACAGAAGATAATAACAGAGCGTCGCGGGCGTCGAAAGCGGCGAAGCAGCAGGATCGAACGCTGAGGCGAAAACTGACACTGGCTCGCTCGCGAAGCCCTTATGTACACGCGTGAGCTTCTGGAATAATCGTCGCAGAAAGTTCGACGCGTAGAACATTCGCACATCGAACAAGCACCAGGATGCTCGAATTTGCCAGAACACTAAAATGCACGGATATGCAAAAGACACGTCGCAACAGGAATCGAACCTTGACTTTTCGCGTGGGACGCAGGTGCGATAACCGTTGGGCCACGCGCGCACTGCCTACTTGGCCAGCTGCGCGCGCGGCAGTATCTAAACCAATGTCCTTCGCCCAGGCACAGGCACACGGGTGTTTTGGTGCTGTGAACAGTCTTTGTAAGGTCGAGTCCCATTTTCTGTTCTCTTTGTCCCTCAAGGTGCGTCTTTTCCTATTCTCTCAACACAGCAGCGGAAGGAATAGTTTTGTGTTCATCGGGCAGATGGCGCCACTAAACCTCACCCAGATGTACACAAATATCCGTCACCGGCCGCCGCGCGTGGCTGAGAAACACGAGGTATTCCCGCTTTTCGCTTTGCTTTTACGAAGCGGTATCATTTATAAAAAAGGAGACGTCATTTTTATCCCTTTTCCTCAGGTCAACAAAACAAAATTACAAGCTGCATATTCCTTTTGCGTTTAAATCGTTGCATCACCCATTCAAATATTCTTATTTTCGTTCCACCACACAGCCTGTCTCACATTGAATTGTTATCTCTATGGGGTCGGATCTCTCGTACAACGGGGACATAGTAGACGAGAACGACTAAACTTCGCTCACAGTTTACGACAGGGCCTTAAGCTTGTCCAAACTGGGAACACAAAAAATGTAATTTACGGAATGGCGTCTCGACCCATGTCAGTGCGCCAGCGCCCTACATGGAGCAGTCAAGTAACTTCTCAAACTGATAAGAAAAACCAATGTCTCTCCAGAAGTTCCTACCCTAAAATACCCTAACGCGTATATACAGAGTCATCATTCCAAGTAAAAAATTCCTGACTCCTGAGCACTAGTAACTTCGGCTGAGCGAGATATACTTCATCCTTTTCCGCAGTCACCCCTGGGGAACCGGTGGATAATAGCAGCCACTGATTACCTAGCACGATACGCCGAGACAAAATCCCTTCCGTCGGGTACTGCTGTGGAAGTCGCGAAGTTCTTCGTCACGTCCGTCGTCATACGACATGGCGCTTCTCAAGTCCTCATTAGAGAACGGGGGTCATCGTTCATCGCGCAGCTGACGCATGAAATTCTTAATCTCAGCCACACCAGAAATCGTAGCACTACACGGCATACCACTTGCAGACCAACGGGCTGATGGAGCGGCTTAACAAGACAATCGCCGACATGATCTCCATGTACGTCGACGTAGAGCGCAAGACGTGGGACCAGGTTTTGCCCTACGTCACGTTTGCCTACTACACTGCGATTCAAGAAACCACCGGAGTTACACCTTTCCAGCTGGTACATGGTCGGAAGGTAACGGCGATACTCGAGACAATGCAGCCACAGGAGCCAGCTGACGATGGGAGCGACGACGCCCAGGTGTTTGCGCATCGGGCCGAAGAAGTCCGCCAGTTCGCCCGACTCCGGATTCAAGACCAGCAACGTATCGACGCTGGCCGCTACAACCTTCGTCGGCGCAACGTCCCACTTTCAGCCCGGAGACAGAGTGTGGGTGTTGACACCCATTTGCCGCCGCGGTCTCAGCGAAAAGCTGTTAAAACGGTACTTCGGACCCTACAAGGTGCTTCGTCGACTCGGGGATCTGAACTACGAGGTGATGCCAGACGGAACACGGACTTCTCGCCGCCCTCCACGACCGGAAGTCGTCCACGTCGTGCGCCTCAAGGCGTACTGCGCTCGATAGGACTGTGAACTGCGTTTTTGTAGTTTTCTCCATAGGACTGTATTTGACAAGGCTCCGCATTTTGCCATTTTTTCTTTTGTTTGTTTTCCTGTTTTGTTTCCTGACACGTTGCATCGGGACGATACGTTTTTAAAAGGGGGAGTAATGCCACGCGTGTCGCCGAGTGAGTGCGGGCGTGGCAAAATGGTACCGTGCTTTGCTTTCGCGCGGAGGCCCTAGGTTTGATTCCTGGGGGCGGAAGCTCCTTTTATTGATTCTTTAACCTTAGCATTCTTGTAAGTTCGAAAACCTTGTCGTCTGATCGAGGTTAGAATGTTCTACCCGCCGAACGTTCTACGCCGAATATTTCAAAAACCCAGGCGGGTACATAAGGTGCTCCGCGTGACGGTGCAAAGACAGTTTTCGCGCTTGCGCTTGATCGTGCTACTTCGCCGACCTTCGACGCCTGCGACGCTACCTCTTTGTCTTTTTGTTTTGGTCACAAGTTCGCCCCTGTTAACCGTTTAGTTTCCTACTGCACCGACCGTCTCTGTCCCATTCATTCGTGAGAATACGACATACGTTGGCAAGAAATACGGCGCACAGATAAATCTAGAAGCGTCTCTACAACGTCAACAGCAAGCGCGCGCCACACAACGCAATGACGAAAACGCGAACGCCTGGCCGCTTATATCCACAAAGCTTCTGCGCAAGCGTTGTCTTCCCGCCGTGTTGGTAAAAAGAGCCGCGCCGCGTCGTCGGCCTATATTGAAGCGGACAAAGAGATCCCGGGCGGAAAAGCCCGGCGTAGAGAAGAAAAGGCCTGCAGTGATCCCTTATGTAAACAAAGTCTCCCACGCAAAGAAAACGTCGGAAGTCGGTATAGCATACCGGTGGTGTTTTCAGGCCCCAAGAAATTGAAACAAATATGTTCTAGGGTGAACGTGAGAGCGGAAGTGTTCTCAAAAATGAATGCAAAAAGGAACACGCGAAGATGTTCGTAAGATGCTCTGAGATGGTTGTGTAAAACATCCTTCTCAAGTGTAAAAAGTGTTATATCGGGCAGACTGGAAGGTTTCTTAACGATAGGCTAAGAGAGCATAACAAGTATCTTGCTGCCACGGACGGAGGGCACCTGCCATTGCACTGCCTAGTGTTCAAGTTTATGCCGTCCTTTTGCGACGCTACAGTTTTCCAAAAAAACAAAGGTAGAAAGACGAGAGAAATGCTCGAGGCTTTGAACGTTGTCACTCTGGCGGATCAGTGCCTAACTGAAGCGTCAATAGCGCTTTCGGAACAGGAAATTATTTTTTTTTATGCGCGCGAGAATTAGACGTAGTCACGTGGTGATGAGGCAAGGGGTTTGACGCATGTCTGACTAATAGGGCTTGTTTGGTGTCCTAAATTATTTTTCGTCCTTTCTGTTTCAAGAAAATAAAACTTCAATTGCGGGTCAGCATTCGTCCTGTTAGCGTCTTTCTTCTGCTCCGTCAGTGTTTTTTAGCTGTTTTTTTACATTAAAATATCCGTTTCTTAAGCAAGACACATATGATTTTTTTTTGCAGGGACGATGACACTTGTTTAATACTAACGAGTAGAAACCCAGTAAAACAAATTACGTATATGAATTTTAATCACAAACATCATAGAGAATGGAAGACCAGATAAGAATGTATAGCCACCTGAAATAAATGAGGTAAGGTCTGATATGTTTATTGGCAACATTATATACACAAACGTGCTGTTTACAAGCAAGTCCGCATTTGCCCACGCCAGGTATGGACGCTGCGCGTACGCAGAAACGAGATTCGCGGGAGAGGAGGCTACCGCGCATGCGCAGTTGCGACTGAAGCAGCGCGCGACGTTTGAGCCGCGCGTTGGTTCATACGATGCTTTTTTTTACATAGGAAGGTCGACACTCCTTGAGCATTTTGGCCAGCGAATCGAGCGGACTTTCAAGCACGATTGCCGTATCCGTGGTGACCATATCCGGGGTGCTGCTGACCGTATCCGGCCTGACCATAGGCTCCCTGATCGTGTCCGTGATGGCCAAATGCACGACCAGCCGGCTTGGAGTAGACGGGCGCCCCGTATGCGGCGGCCTTGGAATGACTAGGTGCCACCAGGACGGGGCGGGCGTCGAAGGCGGCGTCGGCGCTGACTCCGGCTTTCGTTCCGGGTTCGTTGGTTTCCACGGTGGCCCTGAAGCCGTTGGCGTCGGCCACGTAGTTGACGCGTCGGTAGACGCCGTTGGCGTCGGTGTAGCCGTAGGAGCCGGTCTTGGCGTTGTTGGCGTCTCCCTGCTCCTTGTGGAACTGCTTGTTGCCGTACTCGTCCACGTTGTCGTAGCCGAAGATGTAGGGCTGCGCCGACTACGGGAATAACACGGGCGAATATGACAAGTGGGCGTCCCTGAGAGCTTCAAAAATGTGTAGATTGTGATGTTCATGTTTCTCGTTCTTGAACGTTTTAACTAGCTAATGTCCCATTAGCTGAGCACTCGGGACTGGCAAAGCTTCTTGAGCTCTCAGTGACTACAGTCAACTGGACGACTTCGTAGACCCTAATAAAAAAAGCAGCTCACAGGGAAGAGCACACAGTAAAGGAACGCATAAGACACAAGCAAGCACCGAGAAAACAGGAGAACCTCAGTGCTCATGTGGTATGTCTGAAACCAGAGATTTCAGACATACCACAAAACGATTGTCCGAGATTGCGTCGATTTCAAATGCGATTGCATTCCTTGGGACACCAAATCGTGAGATCGTGCGCATCTCTCTGTTGCTGCTCGATAGCTAAACTTGGTGGGGGAACCTGAATTGTTGCAAAGTTACACCAAGTTAACTCCCCTGCTAAATTCAGGGGGACCTGTTTTACCTGTGAATATACACCGTTCCAAGCTGGGCTTCTGGCCGGCGCCCTTTTAACGAGTGTAGCGCCGCCTACCCTCATCCGGGCATTTGGGAGAATCTGAACCTGCCAGAATGACCGACCGCCATTACTGGACTGTTACCCTGCTCACCGGAGTCACGCCGATCGCAGCTGCTTCTGCCGGCAGGGCTACCGTATCCGGCGCGCTCGGCTCATTCATCGTCTTCGTCCATGGTGGAAAGCGTGCACTATCCTAATCGGTATGCCAGGCATGGGGAAAAGTGCATCCTGCTTTCCTGGCATCTTTTGTGGGTGATGTTTATCGCGCTTCTGGGGCAGTCGTCGCTCCCAAACCGAGCTCGGCGTTTCGATCGCTAGCAAAATGGGGGATCGCTAGTGAAATTGAGGATCGCTAGTGAAATCGAGGATTGAACGAAGCCAGGATGGCACGAATTACGGCATGTGAATTTGCGCTGAACTCGAGTTGTC
>JAZHYW010062507.1:0-57244 GCA_037355805.1 Ixodes ricinus | reverse complement strand
TGAGGTCACCCCTAGCCTTGATTGGCTCTGATTGAAAGGTAGTGGGTAGCCTCAGCAATGACGTCTACCCACCAGCTTCTGATTGGCTCTCGATTGGAAAGGTAGTGGTAGCCTGCAAAGCATCGAGGTCTCACAAGCTCAGCCTCTGATTGGCTTCTGATTGAGAGGTGGTGGGTAGCGCTCTGGCATTGAGGTCTACCCACTAGCCTCTGATTGGCTCTGATTGAAAGGTAGTGGGTAGCCTCAGCATTGAGGTTCACCCACTAGCCTTGATTGGCTCTGATTGAAAGGCAGTGCGAAGCCTCAGCATTGATGGTTCACCCACTAGCCTCTCATTTGGCTCCCCCACTGAAAGGTGCTGGTAGCTTCAGCACTTGAGGTCTACCCACTAGCCTCTGATTGGCTCTGATCGAAAGGTAGTGGCAGTCTCAGCATTGAGTGTCGACCCACCAGCCTTTGATTGGCTCTGATTGAAAGGCAGAGGGTAGCCTCCTGTGCATTGAGGTCTGACCCACCAGCCTCTGATTGGCTCTGGATTGCAGCGTGTGGGGTAAGCCTCAGCACTGAGGTCTACCCACTAGCCCCTGATTGGCCTCTGACTGAAAGGCGGTGGTAGTGTGCTCTCAGCATTGAGGTCATGCCAAACTCAGCCTTTCGATTGGCTCTGGATTGAAAGGTGGTGGGTAGCCTCAGCATTGAGGTCTACCCACTAGCCTCTGATTGCCCCTGACTGAAAGGTAGTGGGTGGAGCCCAGCATTGAGGTCTACCCACTAAAGCCTCTGATTGGCTCTTGACTGAAAGCGGTAGCGGGTAGCCTCAGCATTGAGGTCTACCCACCAGCCCTTGATTGGCTCTGATTGAAAGGTAGTGGGCTAGTCCTCAGCATTGAGGTCTACCCACTAGCCTCTGATTGGCTCTGACTGAAAGGTAGAGGGTAGCCCCGATTGAGGTCTACAAACTAGCCTTTGATTGGCTCTGATTGGAAAGGGTGGGTAGCTCAGCATTGGAGGTTCACCCAACTAGCCTCTGATTGGCTCTGATTGAAAGGCAGTAGTGGCAGCCTCAGCATTGAGGTCGACCCACTAGCCTTGATTTGGCTCTGGATGGGAAGGTAGTGGCTAGCCCCAGCAATGAGGTCTACCCACAAGCCTCCTGATTGGCTCCGATTGTGCTGGGTAGTGGGTAGCCTCAGCATTGAGAGGTCTACAAACTAGCCTTTGATTGGCTCCTGATTGAAAGGTAGTGGGTAGCTCTCAGCATTGAGGTAACAAACCCACCTCAGCCTCTGATTGGCTCTGATTGAAAGGTAGTGGGCAGCCTCAGCATTGAGGTCTACAAACCAGCCTTTGATTGGACCTGACTGAAAGGTAGTGGCTAGCCTCAGCATTGAGGTGTCACCCCACTAGCCGCTGATTGGCTCTTGATTGGAAAGGTAGTGGGTAAAGCCTCAGCATTGAGGTCTACAAACCAGCCTTGATTGGCTCATTTGATTGAAAGGCAGTGGGTAGCCTCAGCATTGAGGTCTGCCCACTAGCCTCTGATTGGCTCTTGATTGAAAGGCAGGGGGCAGGCCTCAGCATTGAGGTTCTATCCAACTAGCTCCCGATTGGCTCTGATTGAAAGCTGGGAAGGTAGCCTCAGCATTGAGGTTCTGCCCACTAGCCTCTGATTGGCTCTGATTGAAAGGTAGTGTGCAGCCCTCAGCATTGAGGTCTATCCAACTGTAGGCCTCTGATTGGCTCTGATTGAGCGTGTGGTGGGAGCCCTGTGCATTGAGGTCTACCCACTAGCCTCTGATTGGCTCTGATTGAGGTAGTGGAGGCTCAGCATTGAGGTTCATAATGCCAGCTTTGATTGCTCTTGATTGAAAGGTAGTGGGCAGCTTGATCTAACCACTAGCCTCTGATTGGCTCTGACTGAAAGGTAGTGGTAGCCCTGGTATTGAGGTCTACCATCTAGCCTTGATTGCTCTGATTGAACGCAGTGGTAGCCCAGCATTGAGGTCTACCCACTAGCCTCTGATTGGCTCTGATTGAAAGGTAGTGGGTAGCCTCAGCATTGAGCGTCTACAAACTAGCCTCTGATTGGCTCTGATTGAAAGGCAGGGTAGCCCCAGCATTGAGGTCTGCAAACTAGCCTCTGATTGGCTCTGATTGAAAGGTAGTGGTAGCCATCAGCATTGGAGGTCTCACACACCAGCCTCTGATTGGCTCTGATTGAAAGGTAGTGGGTAGCCCTCAGCACTGAGGTCTACCCACTAGCATCTCATTGGCTCTGATTGAAATGGCAGTGGGCAGCCTCGGCATTGAGGTCTACCCACTAGCTCGTTTGAATGGCTTTTGATTGAAAGGTAGTGTGTTAGCCTCATGCATTGAGGTCTACCCACTAGCCTCTGATTGGCTCTGATTGAAGGTAGTGGTAGTCTCAGCATTCGAGGTCTACAAACCAGCCTTGATTGGATCTGATTGAGTGGGTAGCCTGGTACTCAGATTGAGGTCACCCACTAGCCTCTGATTGGCTCTAGATTAAAGGTAGTGGTAGCTCAGCATTGAGGTCTACAACTCAGCCTTGATTGGTTCTGATTGGAAGGTAGTGGGTAGCCTCAGCATTGAGGTCTACAGACCAGCCTTTGATTAGATCTGATTGAGTGTGGTAGCCCCAGCATTGAGGTCTACCCACTAGCCTCTGATTGGCTCTGACAAATGGCAGTAGGCGTAGCCTCAGCATTGAGGCTCTACCCACTCAGCCTCTGATTGGCTCTGATTAAAGCTAGTAGGGCAGCCTCAGCATTGAGGTCTACAAACTAGCCTTTGATTGATCTGATTGAAAGGTAGGGTAGCCTCAGCATTGAGGTCTACCCACTAGCCTCTGATTGGCTCTGACTGAAAGGCAGTGGTAGCCTCAGCACTGGAGGTCTCAAACCAGCCTTTGATTGGCTCTGATTGAAAGGTAGTGGGTAGCTCAGGATTGAGGTCTACCCACTAGCCTCTTATTGGCTCTGATTGAAAGGTAGGTAGCTCTTCAGCATTGAGGTCTACCCACTAGCCTCTGATTGGCTCTGACTGAAAGGTAGTGGTAGCCTCAGCATTGAGGTCTACCCACTAGCCTTTGATTGGCTCTGATTGAATGGTAGTGGTAGCCTCAGCAATGAGGTCTACCCACTAGCCTCTGATTGGCTCTGATTGAAAGGTAGTGGGTAGCCTCAGCATTGAGGGTCTACCAAACTAGCCTTTGATTGGCTCTTGATTGAAAGGCAGTGGGTAGCCTCAGCATTGAGGTCTACCCACCAGCCTTTGATTGGCTCTGATTGGAAGGTAGTGGGTAGCCTCAGCATTGAAGTCTACCCACTAGCCTCTGATTGGCTCTGACTGAAAGGTAGTGGGCAGCCTCAGTATTGAGGTCTACCTACTAGCCTTTGATTAGCTCTCTGATTGAAAGGTAGTGGTAGCCTCAGCATTGAGGTCTACCCACTAGCCTCTGATTGGCTCCTGACTGAAAGGTAGTGGGTAGCCTCAGCATTGAGGTCTACTAAACTAGCTCCTTGATTGGCTCTGATTGAAAGGTAGTGGGTAGCCTCAGCATTGGTGGCTCTACCCACTAGCCTCTTATTGGCTCTGATTGAAAGGTAAGTGGGTAGCCTCAGCATTGGAGGTCTACCCACTAGCCTCTGATTGGCTCCGACTGAAAGGTAGTGGTAGCCTCAGCATTGAGGTCTACCCACTAGCCTCTTGATTGGCTCTGATTGAAAGGTATGGGTAGCCTCAGCAATGAGGTCTACCCACTAGCCTCTGATTGGCTCTGATTGAAAGGTAGTGGGCTAGCTCTCAGCATTGGAGGTATAGCAGTCTACCACTCAGCTCTTTGATTGGCTCTTATTGAAAGGTAGTGGTAGCCTCAGCATTGAGGTCTACCCACTAGCCTTTGATTGGCTCTGATTGACAGGTAGTGGGTAGCCTCAGCATTGAGGTCTACAAACTAGCCTTTGATTGGCTCTGATTGAAAGGTAGTGGGTAGATTCACCATTGAGGCCTACACACTCAGCCTCTGATTGGCTCTGATTGAAAGGCAGGTAGCCTCAGCATTGAGGTCTACAAACTAGCCTTTGATTGGCTCTGATTGAAAGGTAGTGGGTAGCTCTCAGCATTGAGGTCTACCCACTAGCCTTTGATTGGCTCTGATTGAAAGGTAGTGGGTAGCCTCAGCATTGAGGTTTACAAACTAGCCTTTGATTGGCTCTGATTGAAAGGTAGTGGGTAGATTCAGCATTGAGGTCTACACACTAGCCTCTGATTGGCTCTGATTGAAAGGTAGTGGCAGCCCCGGCATTGATGTCTACCCACTAGCCTTTGATTGGCTCTGATTGAAAGGTAGTGGGTAGCCTCAGCATTGAGGTCTACCCACTAGCATCTCATTGGCTCTGATTGAAAGGTAGTGGGTAGCTCAGTATTGAGGTCTACCCACTAGCCTTTGATTGGCTTTGATTGAAAGGTAGGGTAGCCTCAGCATTGAGGTCTACCCACCAGCCTCTGATTGGCTCTGATTGAAAGGTAGTGGGTAGCCCCAACATTGAGGTCTACAAACTAGCCTTTGATTGGCTCTGATTGAAAGGTAGTGGGTAGCCTCAGCATTGAGGTCTACACACTAGCCTCTGATTGGCTCTGATTGAAAGGTAGTGGGTAGCCTCAGCATTGAGGTCTACAAACTAGCCTTTGATTGGCTCTGATTGAAAGGTAGTGGGTAGCCTCAGCATTGAGGTCTACAAACTAGCCTTTTATTGGCTTTGATTGAAAGGTAGTGGGTAGCCTCAGCATTGAGGTCTACAAACTAGCCTTTGATTGGCTCTGATTGAAAGGCAGTGGGGTAGCCTCTATGCATTGAGGTCTACACACTAGCCTTTAATTGGCTCTGATTGAAAGGTAGTGGCATCCTCAGCATTGAGGTCTACAAACTAGCCTTTGATTGGCTCTGATTGAAAGGTAGTGGGTAGCCTCAGCATTGAGGTCTACACACTAGCCTCTGATTGGCTCTGATTGAAAGGCAGTGGGTAGCTCTCGGCATTGAGGTCTACCCACTAGCCTTTGATTGGCTCTGATTGAAAGGTAGTGGGTAGCCTCAGCATTGAGGTCTACAAACTAGCCTTTGATTGGCTCTGATTGAAAGGTAGTGGGTAGCCTCAGCATTGAGGTCTACACACTAGCCTCTGATTGGCTCTGATTGAAAGGTAGTGGGTAGCCTCAGCATTGAGGTCTACCCACTAGCCTTTGATTGGCTCTGATTGAAAGGTAGTGGGTAGCCTCAGCATTGAGGTCTACAAACTAGCCTTTGATTGGCTCTGATTGAAAGGTAGTGGGCAGCCTCAGCATTGAGGTCTACCCACTAGCCTCTGATTGGCTCTGATTGAAAGGTAGTGGGTCAGCCTCCAGCATTGAGGTCTACCCACTAGCTCTCTGATTTGAGCTTCTGATTGAAAGGTAGTGGGTAGCCTCAGCATTGAGGTCTACCACACCTAGGCCTCTTGATTGATTCCGTGATTGAAAGGCAGGGTAGCCTCAGCATTGAGGTCTACAACCAGCTTCTGATTGGCTCTGATTGAAAGGTAGTGGGCAGCCTCAGCATTGAGGTCTACCCACTAGCCTTTGATTGGCTCTGATTGAAAGGTAGTGGGTAGCCTCAGCATTGAGGTCTACACAACCAGCCTTTGATTGGCTCTGATTGAAAGTAGTGGGTAGCCTCAGCATTGAGGTCTACACACTAGCCTCTGATTGGCTCTGATTGAAAGGTAGTGGGTAGCCTCGCGATTGAGGCATCTGAAGTCTACCCACTATCTTTCAATCAGAACCGATTGAGCTCCGGGCGTTCTGGCGTTAACGCAACCTTTGAAAAAGAAGCAGGCGACTTGCTCTCCGCATACCGGATGTCTCTCCGGGGACAGGGATAGTAGATGTCTTTGTACTCGTGATAAACATGTTTTTGTACAAGTTCTCATGTTTTTGAACAGGTTCTGTTAAGTGCGAAGAAATCAGGAGCCGCTTACTGAAAGCCCAACGACTAGCTTTACTCTGGTCGTTCACAACTGCCGATCTTCATGGCGGCGTGACCGAATGTGCCCGCATGCGCTGGCACGCACACTATTTGATTATGGCAGAAGAAGACGAGGCGCATCTTCTTCTTTGACATGTCATGCCGGACATAACAGGTTCTATCATCGCTGAACCAATCATAAACAAAAATGAGCCCAGTGATTGGCGTCTTGGACACTGCTTGATTGGCCTCATAAGCTCGTAGCGTCTGTTGCCTCTTGACTTAAGCCCATACGAGGTATGGCATGCTCACGCCAATATTCGGCTAGTTTTTAAAATTTTGTTATTACAATTTAATTTTGGTTAGAATGTTCTGGCGTTTGTGCCATGAATGAGTAGAAGGTGGAACTCGAATTTTACAGGTATTCTAAAAGTATTTTGAAATAATTTAGAATACCCTGCGTAAATGTTCGCACATTCCACGTCTTTCTAAGCTCGAACTGTTTTAGAACGGAAAAGAGGGTCCTGCATGATGGAAAGAAACGCGAATTAAGCGGCGATTAATGAGGTAGAAAACAAAGGGGACCAAACTGTTTCATTATGAACGTATATCAATTAAATAACCCGACGGTCACTTTTCCGACGCGGTTTTTTATTTGTGTCACGTTCTTGTTTCATCTGCGGTCCTGAATTGCGTTTCAGGCTATTCTAAACTTTGCATCCTCCTACACTTGCATTCTCCTACACTTGCATTCTTACAGCCAGCATATGCAGTGTTGACGGGACGATAGAAAGTGCCGTTGCTTTCGCTAATTGCCTCTCTGCGACTATCAAAGGGCTCTACAAATTCGGCAGAACATAGTTGACAAAGAACGAAAATTTAGCCTGTTTGGGAGCGTACCAAATATCAGCTTTTAAAATATGAAACCTTGGAAAGAATCTGGAAGACAAGGGCTGGATCCGTAGCGTCCCTTGCCGAGCAACATAGGCCCATCCTTCCAGTTTCATTTTACTCCCTCGATCCGGTGTCTGTGCACTATCAGGTTCTAAACAGGCCCAGCAAAATGTTTTTAAACTTTTATCAAGCGCGCTAAATTGCAGTCACATCTATCGTACTCCAGCTTTTTTTTTCTTTTTAGGAATAGTTTTACCCGAATTTT
Organism: Ixodes ricinus; assembly: GCA_037355805.1. Lineage (NCBI taxonomy): Eukaryota > Metazoa > Arthropoda > Arachnida > Ixodida > Ixodidae > Ixodes > Ixodes ricinus. Next base: position 50,063 of record JAZHYW010062507.1, on the reverse strand, counting down.
AGTACACTGCATGTCAAGCTGGGAACACAAAATATGTAAGTCGACATTTGTATTTTAGCTGTTCGGCTTTCTGCGGAACGCAATCACCCTGTCTTGCGTCGAGACACTGGTGGATTAACAAGGGCTTAATGAAACACGTGTCGCTCCCTTGATGAAGCTTCACGTTGGCCCAAGTTTTGTGAACAGTTAAGCGGAGCAGAATTCAAAATAAAGGAGCCACGTAGGAGCAAAAGCCATGCCTGAAATAGCTTTTAATTATTTTTCTTATTGTGACGCATACTTTTGTTGAAAAGGAACAGGAAAAAAGTTTCGAAGAGTGTGTGCGTGCGTGTGTGTGTGTGTGTGTGTGTGTGTGTGTGTGTGTGTGTGTGTGTGTGTGTGTGTGTGTGTGTGTGTGTGTGTGTGTGTGTGTGTGTGTGTGTGTGTGCGTGCGTGTGCGTGTGTGTGCGCGAATGTATGTGTGCGTGCGTGTGTGCGTGTGTCCATGCGCGTGCGTGCGTGTGCGCGTGTGTGCGTGCGTGTGTGTGCCTGTGTCTGTGTGTGTTTAAAAATGAGGAAAAGTAGATATTTCAAAGCTTTTCAGGGAAAAGGCTCTGCATGGGCCTTTTCCTTGAAACTTCAACTACGTTGATGATTGTTGGTACTTGAAAATAAAATATTAAAAAAAAAACTTCGTAGTGTTCGGAATTGTTCGAAAACAATCACATTATGTATATATACAGGGTGCTTTCACGAAGGTGGACAAATTCGATAATGCGAAAACTACGCGTCGCACCAAAAAAGGCTTGTGTCCTTTTGGTCCTGGGCTAGGGGTCTTTCTATGAAAATTATTAAAGTCCGAGGTAATTATATTTTTAATTATTTTTGCTTAATTAATTTTTTATTATTTTGTTTAAGGGCTTTGTTTCAATTAGAAAATTGCTCAGCATCGTCAAAAACACTAAATCAACAAATTGCAGAACGATAGAAAGCATGCGAAGCATTTTACGGCTTTCTGAAAAACCGTACAAATTCGACGGGTTTTCAAGTTTCGGTTTCTTATCGGAGCGCATCTCCGCCCCGGCAGCACCGCGCCCCGTGGAGAGAGAGTGCAACCAGCCTCTGCTGCGTCGCGCGATGACAGCGCAGCAGAGGTTGGATGCACTATCTCTCCACGGGGCGCGGTGCTGACGAGGGCGGAGATGCGCTCCGATAAGAAACCGAAACTTGAATACCCGTCGAATTTGTATGGTTTTTCAGAAAGCCGTAAAATTCTCCGCGTGCCTTCTATCGTTCTGCAATTTGTTGATTTAGTGTTTTTCGATGACGCTGAGCAATTTTCTAATTGAAACTATGCCCTTAAACGCAATATTAAAAAAGTTAATTACGCAAAAACAATTAACAATTTAATTATCTCGGACTTTGATAATTTTCGTAAATAGGCCCCTGGCGCAGCACGAAAAAGACACAAGTGTTTTTTTGTTGCGACGCGTAGTTTTCGCAATATCGAATTTGTCCACCTTTCGTGAAACACCCTGTATATATTATTTTTATAACTAACTGCGTTCTTGCTTTAGTACTTTAAGGTAGAATATTAAAGTGGTATAAATTTAATCTTTTTTAGAGAAATAAATTACCATTAATCATTACTTTCTTCCACCACTTTCACCGTGAGGCTGGAAAAATGGGTATTGGATAATGTAGTTTTTATTCACATTTTTATAATCGCTCATGTATGTGACGCGAGGCACTTGAAATTATAAGGGCGACATGCCATCCGGGTTTTCATTGAGCGCGTGAAGGAGCTCGTTTTCGGCTGCTTCGTCCGAAAAGTCCCTTATAAAAAATTAAACGAGTTTCAATTGAAGGTCTAAAGGATTCACTCATTGCACAGCGTGAGTCTCAATTAAAACTTAATAAGTTTTTTTTTATTTTGAGTTTCTATTGAACCGTCACAGGATATTGGCCACCAAGTTTCATTTTAATATTTAGCAATTGCATTTCAATTAAATTGTTGGCAGTAGTGTTTCAATCGAGTTTTTGCCTTGAGTTTCATTATCATTTTTGCAACCTCGTTTTCAGTATAATTTTTTTAACGTGTTTTTGCAACTCGTTTGTAATTTTTATCTTTTAATTTCCTAAAGCATGTAACTGCAAGAAAACGAAGCACACAACGGAAACAGACACAAACCTTATAAAGCACTCACAACACAATAATTACAACCCCCTTTACGAATCCACCACCTTACATACCCTACATATGAAAGCTATTCATTTGGCCGGTGACCACCTCAGCATTTATTAAGGTTCCCAGTATGATATCCCCTCCTGAGAAGTCGTATCAATTATAAACAATGTTTCGACGCCATTAAAATATACCCCTTGTTGGAAAAAATAATTTCTACAAGAAATAATCGTTCGGAGCAGTCCCTAAATCCACAAAAGCGATTCCTAGCTGGTATGTTATCGCTTCTGTGCATAGCACCACTCAGGACAAGACGAGGCAGGGTAGTCTCTCGCTTTCAAATATTTTATTGCTTCTTTTCTTTACGAAGTGACTTGTGTAATAGGCTCAATGATGTCACTTTAGTCACTCACAGAGTGAAAACGGCATGGCGTGTCTTTCAATCACCCGGCTTTCTGGCGCGCGCTCCATGCCTTCCACCGTGTTTTGACAGCATGTGCGCGCTTGATATGCACGAGACGTTGAAGCGTTTTCGAGGGAGAGTCCATAGCCTCCTCTATACTGACAAAGCCTTGAAGATCGCCACAAGAAGCGGCCGCCGAAATTGAAAAGGTAGAGCGGCAGACAATGGATGGGGGGGGGGGGGGAGAATTTTTAGGAGAACCACGTCACGGGCGCCCCGCTGTGGCGAGACGCCGAAACACACTTCTCCCGAGCGATGGAATATCCGCTCGTGCTCCTCGCGTTCCTCACGCTGCATCTTCTTTTCTCGTGGGGTTTGAAAATCATGTTTCGGGTCCTCGACGCTGCGAAAGCTGTGCGCTAGCGACCAGGGCCCGTTTGCTCGAAGCTGGTTAACTAACCGCGGTTAACCGGATTTCCCTACGAGGGGGAATTTTAGGTCATGTGACCGGCAGAGTAAGGACGGCGGGGAAACATGGCGGTGCCCCACTCAGTGGGCGCCGCTCGCTTTGGAACTAATACGTCGTTGTAGCTGCAATATCGGGCGCGTTTGTCAGCAATGAATGGTGCAGAAGGCTTTCGATTTGCCCTACCTCACTTAAAACGCAAAGCATGAGCAATGACCTCGCCGCATTTTTTAGATAGTCTTTCGATTCTGGCAATTCCTAAGCCTAAATGAACGCGACAGTTGTCGGCATGGCAACGTCTTTGAAAAGTGGATTGCTTTGACTCAATCGGCCGGGTACTGATAGCACACAAAAGCAGACAGCGTCCCCATAGACCTTTTGCTAAATTTTCCAAGCACCGAGGTGCATGCTACGAGTGTAGTTACACGCGCTGCGCGTGCTGGCGTCTGCAGTAGTAAGTATTCTAAAGCAAAAAGCCTACAACAAATTTTGCTGTGCACGCGCGTTCGTCAAAGATTTATTATGATTATTTACTTCGAATATTTTATAAGTGGAAGGCCAGCGCGCGCGGATCGTTGAATTACACTTCCAGTGTTCTCCTCAATGTTAGGGTAATTTACTAATAGGTCAATTTTCACTGGAGCCGAATTACAGGTTTTTAAATTTATGACGGTGTTATATACAGTTCTTACATGCTGGCCAACCATGCTGCCGGTGTAACGCCCGCCTTTCACTACTCACTTCTTTCTCATCGTTTCTAGGACTGAATTTCGTCGTCCTCTTTCGAACTTGGAAGGAAATTTCAACGAGGCTTGTCTTCACTTCAGACAGTCAAATATTTAGGAATTTTCCAAACAAGGGTTAATTTAGTTTTGCCTTACCGATTACCTGTGCCACGAGCAATAAAAATTGTTTCTTGAGCTCAAATGTATGCCGCGCTGCGTCGCGAAAACACGGTAGCGCGCATTTTTGGGTCCCCCCATTTCGGGAACCTTTCCACGGAAGCCACTTATATTCGCTACAGCCAGGAGGTGACACCAGCTACCACCCCATAATAAAACAAAAAGCTATCGCTCATCCAGCCCTCGTCAAACTTGGCTAGGTACTTTTAGGTACCTAGTAGGGAAGGGCGGTTAAGTTTTAACCGCGGTTAAAGTTAACCGGCTTCGAGCAAACGGGCCCAGGTTCCCCGAGAAATGCTGTGTGCTACCAGATCCTCGTGGTCCAAATCTGCGACCGGGCACTCTATGGCTCCGTCGTCGAACTGCCAAGGCTTTATGAATATAGAGGAGGCTATGGAGAGACTCAAGCTTGAGGGGAGACAAGTGAAGCTCCTCCCTGTTGTTCTCACCTTGTCAGTGACCTTAAGTCGAGGACACACTACTTATACAACATACAAAAGTCAGTCTGCATATAGATTCGAAAACGAGTCACCGAGGATCTGTGCTTCGAATGTCGCATCGCAATGAGTTCAAGGAAAAAACTTGGCAGGCGACATTAGAAGCACGGATATTGCGGTAACTCTTGTTTGTAGACTGTCTTCTGTGTGATGTAATGAGCAGGGGACACCGGCTCTCGGGTTATTATGCTACACGCTATGCTCTCAAAGGTGCCAAAAGTTTTTGATTCCATTTCTAGCACACATGAATCAGAGAAAATATGTTTATTCTGCGAAACATAAGTGTACTCATGGTTATTTGCAGCTGTGCCCTTGCTGGGTTCCTCAACACCAAAGGGCCAAAAAAGGCTGATGTCAACTACTCAATGACGAAAACTCGTTGGAAGTCATTTGTTTGGAGGCAAAGAAATGTCTGTCAAGTGAAAGAACTTCAGTACTTGTCCAGTGACTAAAGTCAAAATAATGAATGACAAAACTCATTTCTATAGCTAACGAGTAAACTTAAATTCATCAATATTGAGCTCTTAAGAATGAAACTCATTTGCGAATATAATAAGTAATTTCAAAATAATTGATATTGAGTTCTTGATGATTAAACTCGCTTGCATATCTAATGAGTAAATTCAAATGAATAGATATTGATTTCATAAAGAGGCAAACTCAATTGCATTCTCAGTAAGTAAATTCAAATGAATAGATATTGAGTTCACAATGAGCAGACTCAATTGAATTGTTAATGAGTAAATTCAAAATAATATATATTGCATTCTGAATGAACAAACTCCATTGCATTCCTCATGAGAAAATTCAAAATATTATACTGTAAACGACTTAATTTTCGCGGGCTCAATATTTCGCAATTTTGGTCAAAGCTGAAGTTTTGGAATAATTCGCGGGTTCTAATTTTCGCGACGCGGTGGGATCTCAACATAGATTCCAATGTGTTTGCATTTAACCGGAATTGTTCGAGGGACCAATTTTTCGCGTATTGTAGGCGATTCGCGAAATTCGCGAAAATCAGGTCCTCGCGAAAATGAAGTCGTTTACAATACATTGAGTTATTAATAACCACACTTAAATGTATGCCTAATGAGTAAATTCAATAGAATTGATATTTAGTTTGTTATGACGAAACTCATTTGCATTTCTAATGAGTCAATTCAATAGCATCGATATTGAGTTTCTTATGACCAAGCTTAATTTGATTTCTAATGCGTAAATTCAAAATAATATATATTGAGCTCCAAATGACCAAACTCAATTACATTTTTAATGAGTAAATTCAATAGAATCAATATTGAGCTTTTATTTATCAAACTCATTAGATTTTGGAGGACATTAAACAATCGATTGAAACTTACTGATCATTTTTGGAAAGTGTGCAAGGAACAAACTACTTTTTATTTAAATTGCAATTCAGTCAAGACCTCCCAATGCGGGCTTCATTTAATATCTAGCCTTAGCCTGCGATTACTTGTTTAACATGTGGACAGCGTTCTTGAATAAACCCTGAATTTATCCAGCAGCATTCGATGTGTTGAATTATCTAATTCATGAATCCCGGCCTTTTAGAAATGGCATTGAATGAATAGGTAAATTGCTGTTTGACTCGAATCTGAAACACACACACACACACACACACACACACACACACACACACACACACACACACACACACACACACACACACACACACACACACACACACACACACACACACACGCACGCACGCACACACACACGCACGCACGCACGCACACGCACACACACACACACACACACACACACACACACACACACACACACACACACACACACACACACACACACACACACACACACACACACTGAATACTCTCGTTGTTCTAAAACAACGTGGAACCATTTTCGCGTGCTCCGAATTCCGTGCCATTTTCTGTTGGATTTTCGCGGGAGCGGTCCAGCCTTATTTTGTACCAAGTAAGTCACAGCAAAACTGGAAAGAAACACAACTTTCACCTGCTGACACATGTTGTAAATGTCCTCTCTTTGGGACTTAAAATGTTTAGGGCTTCAGAGCAAGAATAGCTTGATCCAAATGCATATCATGCTTGTGTGTAATGTGTCGTTTAGAAGAAATTTGAGGAATTCTACTTTAGAATTTTAAAACACTTCACCTGGTGAACAGCAACCCACAAGCTTCAGAGCCCCACTAGTACCGCTAGCTAGGCAGTATAGGTTGGCATAGCGATAGTCCATCAAAATTAGGTGGAAAAATAGAGAACCCAAAGCGAAACTAAGCGTGCCCACTTTCGCGTGTTCGGGTTCCCTTCGGGGATAATTAGGCCCGCCCGGTGCTACCTTCGACCCGAAATGAGGATAAACGGAGCCGTCCGCCGCAGCAGGGCACACTCTGCGTTGGGGCAATCGTCGTCCAATGACCGGTAGTTAGTCTTCCTTCTGGCCTGGACATCGATGCCCGCTTTCTTTCGCTCGTGTGTTTTTACTCTTCGGCTTCCTCTTCAACGTCATTCGCAGCAAATTGAACGGGACGCCGACAGCTGCGCTGCCTCGTATACTCAGCTTAGTCTTACGTTGGGCCGCATCGAGCGCGCTACGGGGCATCGGAGCCAATCGAATGCCGTGGGAGTGTCACTTGACCCCTGTTGGAACCGCGCGGGGCGCTAAGTCACGTGACATGTTCACAGCGCTGGTTTTGCTGGGTTGGACGGTAGCGTGCGCTGTGCTACATCGCAGGGGAAAACGGAGCATATAGTAGCCCAAGGAATCTATCTGTGCATGGAACATTTCTCGCTTGACACTGTAGTAAAGTCTTTTTTTATTCCCTTATTTTTTTCGGTTTCTAACCTGTTGATAGTAGGAGGATGTGGCGCTCTGAAGCCGCATATAACATTCGGATTGCTTGCTAGACTGGAAGTGAACCGATATCTCGATTCGTGGAACAGTTTCGGCCCAAACCGAGTTTGATGCTCGTGTTTATTCAGCGTAGGGTCGGTGCGCTTTCGAGGTGTGGCGACGCCGGTTTACGACGCTAGATCAGAAATGTAGCCAGTGCAGTACGACTGCTAGACTGGGGACTTCAAAGTGCACGACGCAGTGGTGGTACAGGATCGCACGCCGGTACGATGCTCATCCAGATCGAGACGGGCAGGTGCGGGGATTGAACCCAGGATCGATGGCTTCTGCTTTGCGAGCTTTCGCTCCGCGTGCTCAGAGCTGCGGCGCACTATTACACTCGGCCACCGATCTCACCTTAGAGTTTCGGTCATAGGTGGGTATATTTATCTAATAAGCCTATGTTTCAACACATTGAATGTTTGCAGGAGCGAAATTGCGCCGTTCCGCGAAACATTGCGCCCTGATTGGCTAGCGACCGAATTGCCATTGATTTAAGAGAAGCGCTGGAACAGCACATTGTCGAAAAACAGCCCGAGGCAAAACGCCCATTTTGCATCAGTCGGCGGAAGATTAAACGGCGCGGTAGAACACGGGCCCTATAGTAACCGGTTCACCCAACACGCAGCGCTGTGCTCGGTATTTAGCCCTTGAACTTATAGTCAGAATTCTAATCGAATCTTGCTCCGACCTATACTCGTATCCACCCCAAGAAGCACTGTTGAAAAGAAGTCCAGATCCTCCCGGAACATTACTGTAGTTTTTCCCGCTCATGTGACTAAGATATATATGTATAGGTGCATCTTGGGTTTCCTTTACGTTATCGTATCAAAACGTACCCATTTCAAACGCCAAACGAATCGTTTCTTTCTCGGACAACCAAATCTTTCATTTCATTTCATTCATTTACACCTTAAGGGCCGCCATTACACAAGGGGGGGGGGGTAGTCAAGATTTATACAATACAGAAAACGCAGATACATGAAAAGCACAAAAGGAAACTAAAAAGCCTAACACACTTAACGCACTCAGGAGTCAGGACTGCTCATAATTACACAAATCATAAAACTAGTAAGAAGAAAAATGAAGTTTAATAGAAGGATAGAAAATTATTCGGGTCCAGAGTGATGACAATGGATGATGGGAGGTTATTCCAGTCGCTGATGGCCTGAAGAAAGAATGATCGATTAAATGCGTTCGTCGAGCCTGAAATACGTTTAATGGGACGTGTGTTGTTAAGGCGGGATGATGTTCGGTCCGGGGGGGGGGGGGGTAGAACTACTTTGAAAGGTGCAAGAATAACGCGCGAAACTTTACCGCGATGAGTCAGTGGGACACCTCGCTTGTTTCGGGCCGTCGACCGCGCTTCATATCGACGTGGCCCATTTTCGGCACTCATCCAAACGATTCCATATTGACGTCACGCCGCTCGACACAACTCTGACGTCACAGCGCGCATCAAGTCACCTGAACGATAATGATCCCTGCAGAACGGAAACAGGGAGGACAGAGGGTAAACACAAATCTCCAAACACAGCTTGGTGACTGGTGCGAGCTAAAAAACCGCCTGGTCCTGGTATCGAACCAGGGACCTCTCCATTTCCAGTGGAGCGCTCTACCAACTGAGCTAACCAGGAGTAGACGTTAGCAGAGCAAACGGGTTTTATCAGCTGCCACCAGTCTAACACTAACAAGGGTGAACAGCCTGCATTTTAAGGCTACGATGTTAATGCAATTAATGCAATGTTGCAGGCAAGCTAGACAGAATGAACTACGTTTATTCTGGCCAGCTCGCCTGCAACTTTGCATTAATTGCATTAACACGTCACCTGTTACCTGGCATCAGCTGACACCATGACGTGACATTGCCATGTCAAGTCACGTTGCACAGTGACGCCACGCGACTTAATGACGTCACGTGACACCGTGAGTCACGTGATGTCATAACGTCACGTCACACTGTGAAATCGCGTGACATTCTGACGTCACGTGACAATACGTCGTCACGTGACGCCGTCACGGCACGTAGGAACATAAACATAAGTCTGCTGATAATGCCAGAAAGGTTCTCAGGCGATAAAACCAATAAAGCTAGGTGGGTGTTAAGCCGGCGAAATCACGGGCCTGAAAATAGGTGGAGCTACAAGCTGGAAACTTGAAAGCGCGATTTTGGAAGTGTTCTTCAGTGCCCACAAGGCGGTGTTAGGTCGTGTCCAGCAACATTGCATAAGACGTTCAGGCAGCCACACCAACGACAGGGAACGGTTCATGCATACACATGCAGTTTCGTCGTTCTCTGGATTTCAAACTTGGGCGCCTATTCACCTATTAAACAATAAAATTGTTTAACAGTTCCACGAAATGCTCTCCACTTCATACACCCTCATTGGATCCAAAACGCTGTGGGATTTTCGTCCGGTGTGTTCCTCGGTTTAACACGAAACGCCTATGTGGACTCTATGATGTGCGCACGCAGCTTTACCGTTCATTCAGTTCAACTGCTCCGAAATGAAACGTTAGCGGCTCCGACGTCACACCTCAGCTGTCGCAGTGTTTCGCCTTACGAATAGCGGAAGTGTTTTTTGTTTTTTTCTTTAGTGATCTCCCTGTTTGGAGGCAGAATATAGACGGTTTGCAGCAGCTGTGCATAGGCGCCGCCATAACCTACCTCCTTAGCTTAATATCACAACAAGTATAGGAAGGCGCGCCATTGTGCGTTGAACCGATGTGTCTATACTTTGTTTCCCCTTACGATGTAGCGCAGCGGACGCCATACAAGCTATCTAATGCAATGGAGCGCCTTGTGAGCTTCGCGCAACCTTCGTGTTGGTTGGTATACGTTCGCAAAGCTGGGATCTTCCGGATGGCTCGAACCGTCCGTTCTGGTCCGTCGGAAAGCGAAACGAAGTATAGCCTCCGACGAGGCCGGAATTCCTGTCGATTTGCTCGTAAGTGCAAGTACTCCAACTCTGTCCCAACAATGGCACACTTCCGAACTCGTGAAACGATTTAGCATTCATTGTTCGGAACACGCGTGTGCGTTAAGAGGCTTGCAAGGACCGGGAATTTAGCTTTGGGAAGTGCATTTGATTTGAGCGAATTGGATTATCTCGACAACAGAAGCAACGGGCGAAAGCGCTTTGAAAGCGATTGTACTGCGCGGGGACTCCTGATGTATCGAGGGAAACTGGAAACCTCCCTTTTCCACACTAGGGCGACACGAAATAAAAATAAATAAAAATGAAACCATTAACAATCTCCGTCGAAAGTGTTGCATATTTGTTTTTCTCCTCTGATACAAATGGCGTGATCGAACTTCCACTTTTCTCCACCTTGGCATCCGGTTGTTTCGCTGCCTGCTTTTGAGAGGGTGTAACACCATATATATATATATATATATATATATATATATATATATATATATATATATATATCCATATATACTATATATGCATATATATATATATATATATCGTTAGGAAAGGTGAAGACGACGACGGGGCAGTGGCGCGCACGACCATCTACGGCGCCGGGGCCCCACGCCGGCTCGGCCCATAAATCGCTATGTCTGCCGATCATCGTGTCCTGTCCTGTCCTTTCTGCTGCCGACAGCATCACCCAACAGTATGGTGGAGGTGCGGAGCCATACTCATCGTCCTTCATTGAACATCGGCGCCGCGATTACCATGTCTATCTGCCTCGTTGAGGCAGTCATCCGCAGCAGCAGACCAAACACCAGCCCATGGCTGTCGCCCAGCCCCGCCCAGACGCACGCGACAAGCCGAATTGGACGGCTGCATCAGACGAAGACGACAGACGATCCCCGCCCCAGTCCCCAGCCCCCGACGTTCCGACGCTTCTCAGTGACGTGAGTCCCCCAGCCCGACCGTGCTGTCGTGCGGCTGTGGAGGTCCGTGACGCTGCGGAAGAGGCCGACAACTCTAGCTCGCGCATCCTCACCCTCGCTGTCGAGCAGCCAGGCCTGTGTTGCTATCTGTCTGCGGCTATGTGTGCTCGCGTGTTCATTTGTTCACCGGCCGGGTCGGCCGCTTTCGTCGGATAGCAGTACTGCTAGAAGGTGAATACCGACGAACGGGGCAGCGGTTCGCGCACGACCAGCTCGCGCCAGGCCCCGCGTGCCGGTTCTCGGCCTCCATAAATCGTATGTCTGTGTCGTATCATCGTGTCTGTCCTGATCCTTTCTGATGCTGACAGACCTGTCACCTAAACATAATATATAAGTATACTCATATATATTAATATTATTATATATATATATATTCATAATATACTATATATCATACGATAGTAGTTTATCATACATGATAGTATATATACATATGTATATATATATAGTATAGATAGATATACATATAGGGTGTTCAACTTAAATTCCAACAGACTTATTGCAAAAAATAAAAACCGAGGAATCATTCACTAATCCGGTGTGAGCAGGTAAGGTGTACGGGCAGGGGTACACAGTATAGGGCTGCTTGTCACAATATTTCGCACAACTAATTTAACCGCGTTAATTGCCTTTTAATTAGCAAATAAAGTATATGGTTGCCATTAGCAACTTTATGACCCTCGTAGAAAAATATTAAATCAATCAAATCAGTTAAAGTAAAAAACACGACGTACGCGAAAAGTTTAGTGGCACGCAGGGACTAATCTTACCACCCGCATTTTCACTCATCAAGCCTTGTGCCTGTTGCCCGAGTAGTAACTGTAGCATACACCCAGCCTTCCCACGTGCTTCAAGTATTTCTAAAATTAGCTGATTTAGTGGTTTTCGATGACGCTCAGTAAATTTCTAATTGTAACCGTATGTTTATTCTTCCTAACTAAACAATAAAGATATTTTTGTTAATTATTCGATTTATTGTGACAATTAGCCACCTTATAGCTAGGGCTGGGCGTCGATTAAAAATTTTAACCCGATTAATCGCCACCCTTTAATCGATTTATTAATAAATTAATCGGTTGCGTTGATTTTTATAAATAATATATTAAAAAGAATGCAACAATTGCCTTTCATACTCGTGAACTCGTCCATTTTTACGGGCCGAAGACTGGAACAAGTAACCATGGCGTTGTTAGCTTCCCAGCTTGTTTTTTTGCTTGTTTGTCTTGCCTGGGCAGGATGTGCAATAGATCCTCAACACGTGAAGTTTCGCGGTCGCGCGGGGATCAATTGCGGGCCCGGCTTGTTCGTCTGGCCTCGGCAGAACTGTAATGTATATCCTCGAACACGTGACGCTTCGCGAGCGCGAGAATTGAACATTGCTCATAGCACCTGGCTGGGAACGGAAAACCGCTCAGGACAAAACGACCGGATACACTCCAAGCGGCGTTTTCCTTAACGGGGGTGCATGAGTCGTTCCTAGTTCGGCCAAGTCGTCCAGGATAGAGCCATGCGTGCGCCCAGTTGACTTATTTTTGAGTTCCAATTAAAAAAACGATTAACCGGTTTAAACAATTTGACCGCGATTAAAGCCTTAATCGATTAATCGGAAGGTTAATTGATCAATTGCCCAGCCCTAAAAAAACGCAGCCCCACTCCTTGGAGGTCCACAGATATCCCTACACATATGAACAATTTGTTAAATTTAATGCAACTCGGAAATAGATGATTAACTGCACATTTTTCCCTTTCATAAGATTTATTGCAGCCATAATTTGTTTCGACAAGAGTGCGTTGTATCAGTCAGTCGAGTATTTATTGGGCTGGGCGTCGATTAAAAATTTTAACCCGATTAATCGCCACCCTTTCATCGATTAACTAATCGATTAATCGGTTGTGTTGATTTTTATAAATAATATACTAAAAAGAATGCAAAACTCGTCTTGCCTCTAAAGACTTATTTTACTCTGTTACACGGCGCAAAAGGCATTTACCATTGAGGATACATATAGTTCAACGATTCAGACTCATATTTTTGCTCCAGCTCCGAAGACAAAGTGGTTTGTCCACATTCTCCGACAGGAAGACGAGAAGTCAGGGCTTGGGCGATGCTTTCTTCTTTTTCAAAGAAAGGGGCCTCGACAAGAAGGCGTTGATTGTTGTCTGCGTTTTGGCGGATGGTCCTTGCAGTAGCGGCGTACATGGGTGCTTCGCTCGTAGGTGATACTGAAGCGAACGTACGCTTTCACTGTATTAAAACGACTTTTTGCAGATGATGCAGTGGACTTCCTTCGAATTAAAAACTTCACCGCTGCAGTTTACTTTAAACCCTAACTTTCCAGCGAGATTGCCTTTCATACTCGTGAACTCGTCCGTTTGTACGGGCCGAATACAGGAACAAGTAACCATGGCAGTGTTAGCTTCCCAGCTTGTTTTTCTGCTTGTTTGTCTTGACTGGGCAGGGTGTGTAATAGATCCTCAACACGTGAAGTTTCGCGGTCGTAAAGGCATCAATTGCGGGCCCGGCTTGTTCGTCTGGCCTCGGCAGAACTGTAATGTATATCCTCGAACACGGGACGCTTCGCGAGAGCGAGAATTGAGCCTTGCTCATACTCATAGCACAGGGCCGGCCTTAGAGCAGCAAGCGCCCTGGGCAAACTGCGGCCGTGGCGCCCCCCCCCCCTATTTTCGCACCCAACATCACGTTGTTAGTAAACATGCCCGATTGACCCAGCGCTAACGGTCGCGATTTTGTTGTTGTCAGTCGAGAACCACATCCTAAAAACGAACGACGCTACTCTCTATATTCGCAGGCCCTTGGCTGACTATGGCGTCCCGGATTTGTGGTGTCAGCTTAGGCCATAATCCAGGATCAGACAGTGTGTCGCTGCCGGCCTTTATCTCATTCGATGTGTCATCACCATCTTGTTTAGTGTCACAAACTACTCTGGCAGTGGAGCACTCGGCGTCGTCACGGGCATGTTGCTCGCGGCTGCATCCGGTGTCTCACTTTCCTTTGTATGGGAATAATCTTTGCTTGTCGAGCTCTTTTCGTGCAATGTTTCTCCGTATGCTGGTTCACCTGAACTTGAGGGGCGCTCGTGTACTTTCACATACTTTTTCAGGGCATCTGCTCCCTTCCTGGATTCGCCATCTTGTTCAAATTTTCGTTTTCTGTACTGCGCTCCTGATGGTTTCTTTCGAGGAAGTGGCATATCACTGATATTTTAACCAACAGACTAAATATAAATTTTACACCGGCCATCTTGATCCGTAATGCGTATTGTAACAATACGCAAAAAAACAAGCTAGCTGGTGGTGATTTATGGTAATAAAAACCCGAGACTCAGGAACACAAAAATTATCGTCTAGAAGAAGCCGAAGACGCTCCTTATATGACCTCGGTAGATTCCACAATATTTTTGAGCAGCTCGTGGCATCTGTGTATGCATTACCGTAGGCAAAGCAACAGATTACGTGATACGGGCCCCGAAGGTCAAAGTCAACGCAACGAACAGTGGCCGAACCGATGAAAATACGCCCAGTTTACACTCAGCAACACGTGCACTCTGAGCATTAACAATTAGACTCTAGAAAGCTAGCAATCGTTACGTAATTATATGTTCGTGCCACGACAATTATGTTTAAGCTACTCAGATGTGCACGCACAGTGATAGGGGTTACGCAGTGATCAGTCCACTGGAAATAAAACAAATGCACTTCAGGATCTCCGTGCCAATACATCGAATTCAATTATTCTATGTCTTACCTTGACAAATGAGATGTTCATTCTTTCACCAACAGAAAACAGCAATGAAAGAGATCGGCATCAGTGTGGCCAATTTAGCAGTTTTCCCGCTGACATTTTTTTTTTAATACGCCCTGTTGCCACCAGTTTTTAGTCAAACAAGTAAAACAAGAGTACCTTTAACAATAATTTTTGTATTTATACTTATTCTAAAATAATTAAACAAATAAAATGTGTTAAAAAGTCATTCTTGCGCAACACTATAAATTTAGCGGTTTTTAGCGGTTTTCGGGATTCTTGCGGCGGGTTTCTGAATTTTTGAGTTAGCAACACTGATCGGCATTGCGAGTCCAGAGTCGTCGCTGGTCGCTCGCACACACAAAAAAGAAAGAGGTGCGAATCCAAAGTTCTTTACATCTATTATTTTCAGTCGGCGGCCCTTTCGGCGCCCCCTATGAATGGCGCCCTGTGCGGCTGCACAGGTCGCCCACCCCAAAGGCCGGCCCTGTCATAGCACCTGGCTGTGAACAGAAAACCACTCAAAACAGAACGACCGTATGCACGCCATACAGCGTTTGCCTTAAGGGGGGGGGGGCAGGCATGAGTCACCCCTAGTTCGGGCAGGTCGTCCAGGATAGAGCCATGCGTGCGTCCAGTTGACTTCTTTTTGAGTACCGACTAAAACCCGATTAACCGGTTAAAACATTTGATCGCGATTAAAGCCTAATCGATTAATCGGAAGGTTAATCGATCAAATGCCCAGCCCTACTATATAACGTCCCCCCTGACCGTATAACTCACTTGCCCAGACAGCATTAGAGAACGTCTCAAGTTTTCTTTTTATTTATTTTTTATAAGCGTGTATAAGTTAAACTAAAACACCTTATATATGGCCACGAACAAAAATGAGCAGATGAAAGTAAAACTGAAATTAAACGTTTAATGACTGTTCTAACAAACTTAAGCAAATATAGTCCCAGGCATCCTGCGTCGGCGCAGAAAGGGTGACTCTTTCGAAGCAGAGCATTACCACTGCTTTCGTGTTCCGAACCGGAGTACTCGATGACAGCCAGCAAAGGCCTGTAGGTTTCCGAAAGAATACAGAATTACGCTAGATCCGGGCCGTGCACGTGCGTTGCCAACTACGTCACATACGCGGTAATATACTCCCGCGTGCGAATAGCTGAGTCAGCAGTGTGCACGACTCCCTCGCCGCTTATAGTAATATATATAAACTATAGTAATATTATCACGGCGATTTAAATTTGGAAAAAATAAAGAAAAGCATTGGCGATCACGGATTCGTGCTAAATGAGTCAGTAATTTCAGGGTTTGAAAAAGGTGTAT
Source organism: Ixodes ricinus (assembly GCA_037355805.1). Classification (NCBI taxonomy): domain Eukaryota; kingdom Metazoa; phylum Arthropoda; class Arachnida; order Ixodida; family Ixodidae; genus Ixodes; species Ixodes ricinus. Next base: position 33,737 of record JAZHYW010062507.1, on the reverse strand, counting down.
ACGGCGAGCAAGTGTTCTAAAACGCGTCTTCGAAGCGTCCGAACGTTACTCAAAAAAGGTAACGAATGACAATTACGACTACTGTCGGCTAAAAGCTACTGAATTCGATTAGTCGATTACTTGAAACGAGGGGTATTTGACCGTTAATCGAAAAATTAGCCGTAGCCTTTCCGATGACTACGTACTTTTAAGACACAGATTTTGTCCTCCGGTTCGGAAACGGGCCCTTTTATACTTTTCATTATGCGGAGCGCCAAGTTTGTCTGCTTCTTTCTCAGGAGTTGAGGTGACGTCAGAAAGACGCCGAGCTCTGATTGGCTCTGATTGAAAGGTGGTGGGTAGCCTCAGCATTGAGGTCTACCCACTAGCCTCTGATTGGCTCTGATTGAAGGTAGTGGGTAGCCTCAGCATTGAGGTCTACCCACTAGCTCTCTGATTGGCTCTGATTGAAAGGTGGTGGGTAGCCTCAGCATTGAGGTCTACCCACTAGCCTCTGATTGGCTCTGATTGAAAGGTGGTGGGTAGCCTCAGCAGCTGGAGGTCTACCCACTAGCCTGCTGATTGGCTCTGATTGAAAGGTGGTGGTAGCCTCAGTATTGAGGTCTACCCACTAGCCTCTGATTGGCTCTGATTGAAAGGTAGTGGATAGCCTCAGCTATTGAGGTCTACCCACTAGCCTCTGATTGGCTCTGATTGAAAGGTAGTGGGTAGCCTCAGCATTGAGGTCTACCCACTAGCCTCTGATTGGCTCTGATTGAAAGGTGGTGGTTAGCCTCAGCATTGAGGTCTACCCACTATCCTTCAATCAGAACCAATCAGGGCTTGGCGTTCTGACGTCAACGCAACCATTGGAAAAGAAGCAGACGAACTTGCGCTCCAGATTGGATTAGAATCACCGAATTACAAACTCCCCAATTTCGGCCGAACAAATAGAGGGCTTTTATACAGCGACATTTGTTATGGGTTCTTTCCACCACTTTAAATGACGTCCGTTGTTGCTGCTGTCGTAGTAGTTGTTGTTGTTGATGTTGCTGTAGTCGTCGTTGTTGTTGTTAGCGATGTAGGGTGTCTATCGTCGATGTTGCCAAGTCCTCGAACAACATCGCCTACCGACCGCCGGAATCGAACCTGGGTCCGCTGCGTGCAAAGCGGAGGCGTTACCACTCAGTTACGCCATGCCGTCAACAACCCGCTCTAAACTTGGGGGTTGTCTAGCACCCAATGCCAACACAACCCTCTCTCTAAAAAGAAGAAAGAAAAGAAAAATATGGTAAATAACACAGTACTATTGTAGCACTATCACTGCCAAGAGCTCGTGCACAGAGACACGCTTTCAAGCGCTCCGAAAAAAAAAATAGAAGAAACAAGAAAAGCGTTGGGAGAACAGAATGGTATGATGTCCATTTTGTTCCGAACGTTCGTGTTCACGCCCACCACGGTGCGTGAACGCGGCGTCGATTTCCAACGACTACGCCGTGACTTGTCGTAGCTGTTGCTTTAAGTGTGTTATGGATTCCCACAGGACTGGTCAAATGTTTTGGTAGGAAAGTTGTAAAAAAATAAATAATAAAGAGCGCCATTAGAAAGGGGATTGAAAAATAGTAACGGTTACAATTTATTTTAGTACTTCCACTTGTAATCAAGTTGCTATCATGACTAACTTGTAATAAAAGTAATCCAATTAGGATCAAAGTTATTCCAAGAAGAAAGTGATTAGGAGATATTTGATCACTTGCAATCACTGCTGTCTCGGCGGAAAACGTAAGAGCAGGTTGTGCGCGTTTAGCGTGTAGACGAACACACCAGGTGCGCAAAGAGCGGACGATTTTGAGAGACTTACGCGCCGACGCAAAAAATATGACACTTGCCAAATATCATATAACTGGCGTAGTTGGAGCAGAAATGCTAGTAACGATGGCCAAAAATTCTATTCGGTCAAATCGTTAGCGAGTTTATCATTTCCACCGCCATTTTGTAGAATCTTGTCCAGCGAAAATGTCCCGCGCAAAATAGGGAGACAGCTTGAATGAGCGTTTATTTGAAATTTGACAAAAAACAGCGACGTTGATTAGTTGCAGCGCTTTGTGCGTGCTTTCTACAGAACCGGCGAAGTTTCTGTAGCTGCGTGTTTTCGCTCACTCACGCTTTCGTTTACGGTACAAGGCTTGCTGCCTCTGTCGGCTGGGATGCGCGGGCGGGTGACCGAGTAATATCTACCTTGGATACCCAAGCTGAGCAGTCGCATAAATACTGCACTTGCCGAATCCCTCGCCGAAGCGAAGACACCAGAGCCTGGCTTAAAGCAGACCAAGACAGCTACGCCAACGCGGTGAGAGCCTCAAGATTTAGTAACCCGATTCTTGACAGGATAGCTGCGAGGAGCCGTAATTTTAAGAAGTAGATCTCTCTTTCTGAAGCGTGAAAGGATTTTTAACGAAAGCCCCTACCGCAAAAGTGTATTCGTTCGTGTGTTCATGCATCCGTGCCTAAATTCCACCGCTTAATTAATTTAGCGGGGACTTTGAATTCATGTATAATTACGCGTCAATTCCGATCGCGTCACGTCGCCTGACGTACTGTGACGTCATGTGACGTTATGCGACGCTGTCACATGTCCGTATTGGTCAAGCGGAAAGCGATTTTCTTCAAAAATGTAGCGAGAAAACTGCATTGGCGTGAATTTAGCGGGAAATTTCGAGTGGTGTACAGAAGCATACACAAATTAAATTTTCACGCCAAACTTAGTGACGAAACTTAGCATGACGCCCGGCAGCGTCACTTAACGTCAGGTCAAGGGACGGTATTATTTAAATAACAGGTCATTCACTCTCCTAAATGACTGTTTAACGGCTTCGAAAGAAATCGAAACGACCAATCCTTATATACTGCATCCTATGCGTTATGAGAGTTTGGAAGTAAAGGACGCTGCCCATTTCTTTTTGTTTGTTTATGCTGTCTGATCTACGCAGAACGGCTCTGCAGCAGTGGCACAGAAACACACGCACACACACACACGCACGCACGCAGGCACACGCGCGCCCCCCACACACACACACACACACACACACACACACACACACACACACACACACACACACACACACACACACACACACACACACACACACACACACACACACAAACACACACACACACACACACACACACACACACACACACACAAACACACACACACACACACACAAACAAACACATATGAGCGCCCGCGCGCGAGCTAATACATGTTATGCTACGTACAGTGTAAAATCGTGCTATTATGCAAACAAGTAGCAACAACAAACGTCCATCTGGATCAATCTAGACTGTACTTCAAATGACAAGATATTTCTTGAGTTACACTATCTCGCCATGACTTGTAATTACAAGTAAATGAATTACTCGTAAAAGTTTTTTTTTTAAATTAATTTGGTAATAATCTGATAACTTATTAGAAGTAATTACAACAGGGATTTTATTACTTTTGGGAGTACTAAAATTACTTGGAACCGTTACACGCCCTCCTGTTTGTAGCGATGCCCTTTTTTCGTGAAAGTCTCGTACCAAGGAATCCTCGAACCAAATCTCCCACAGAAAAAGGGTTTATCTATATTTGTGAATTTAGAAGATAAGTAGTTTATAATTCGGTAATTCTAATCCAATAACCGACGGCACAAAAGACCCGTTATCAAACCGGCAAAACAACTCTCGTTTTTCAAAACATAATGTATATAGTTTTTGGGAGAACCGTGAATGGTCTGGGAATAGAAGATTTACTGACCATTTGTTTTGACAGTTTTTTCCGAGCCTGTCGAAAGTAGAGTACTTCGTTAATACGACGTTCGATATACTGTCGCAAACTTCGTTAACTCGGAAAACACGGGAATTCGATTGTTTTTAAGGGCAATCCTTTAATTTGAAAGCTCCTTTTCGCTTGAAGAGTTGACGTAGTGAACCAGAAAGAATGACCCGCAGCCTTGTTCAGGCTCACTAACAGGAAACCATTGAAGTTTTATAAATTATGATTTAGTATTTTCTCCACCGATTGTAATATAATGGGGCACTATACCGTCGTGCGACAGTGTACTCACTAATACTGTCTTATCTTCAATGCAAGAAACATGGCTTCCTTATGTTCTCACATCCCTCCCTTTGTCGGCCGGCAGAATCCCAATCCCCGTATCTTCTCGAGGTTTGCGAAGTGCTGTAACTTCTTCCGCCGGCAGGTTGTGTCGCTGCCGTTGTGGGAGCTTCGAAAGGATGCCGATCCCTTACATGCAAGCTTTCAGTCAATAGACGCCATTGCCCCGCAATACCTCAACTAAAGTCGCCTTTACAACAACGTAGATATTTAAATAAAAAAGTATTGTTCTTCGAAAAGTATTGACACATACAAATACATGAGTCGAATTCATGCCACAAATTACAAAAGCGAAGTCGCGCTACTTTGATCTGGGGCCGATGTTCCATCAGGTTTCGGGAAGCCTTTTTGTTTCTGGTGGAGTCGCCGACAATGTACTTTATCGATCACCGCAGCCAACTCTTTGCCTGCACTCTTCGCAGCTTTCAGGTGTCACAGGGCAAGGAAATGGCGACTCGCTTTTGTCACAGCACCACGTCCATGAATGCAAAGAAGAGACTTGCCTCACAACAAGGCAATAAGAAAAATACGAAATAAAATGCTTTACTCAAATGTAAGCAAAAAAAAATTTAAGTTTTGCTTTACAAAAAAAAGTTGCTGGCTGGCTTTCTTAACCTATTTTAAAATTCACGAGGTGCTTTTAGCCTAGAACGTCCTTTGAGATATCCGGTCTTTCCCGTTTGATATTCTTGGGGCTCAAACTTCTAGTTTTTCTTTTTCTTTTTTTGCTGGCTGTGGTATTTCTATTCTTTTCAGAATCACGTATGACTTTCGGCGAAAAAAAAATGAGGATATGAAAGCGTTTTTTCTTCTTATGGCACTTTAGTCATGCGCTGAGCTGTATGCGCAGCGACTCCTTCGTCGTTCGCAATAAAAGTGTATATACAACTTCGCGCAAAACGATGACGAAACTGCGAATATCTACAATTTTGTGACTTTGGCGGCTGTAACTATACACCAACTCATGTTTACAAACAAACCGGAGCGCCCGGAGCGCCCCTAGCGGACGCCACCGGCGCCGCGCATGCGCGATGGGGGTGTGGGCAACAAGCTCGCCGACGCCCATAAACAAACCATTGAAATGCGATGTCATCGGCGTCACTGTCAGTACCCCTGCCCTTTATCTCTTTCGAATTGTTGATTCTACGTCTTCCTGGCAATGTCTGACTACATGAGCGGCGTCAGCGAAGATTAACGAGGCTCGTTACACCGCAAAACTTCGCGTGAATAATCTGACATGCGGCGATTCATTCCGCGTGGACGCCGCAGAATGTACGCTAAAGCCTGATTCACATGATGAGATTTCGCTCGCAATTTTCAGTCACGACGTCGCTGGGGCTGCAAACGCGTGAACCGTAGCTGAGATGGTCGACGTCGATACTGAAAATCGCAAGCAGAATCGGACGAAGTGAATCAGGCATAACAAGTCGCAGATGGCCGCTGGTAACAATAATCAACATCTCCTTGTATCTACTGTTTACCTCGAGCCTGCTTACCAACATTCAAACTTAAGTCTTTTGAGGCCTGCACTTACTTCTTATCGCAAGTACCGGGCCAACATTTGGTCTACGGGCCGGTGTCGTCTAAAAGAGCAGACGACAAGCAGAAGCGTTTGAAAGAGCAGACGACAGTTCGAACAATCGGACGGCCGTTCGAACTTCAAGACGCACTGAACGTAGTCCGCAGGTGGGCCTTACAACCTGACGGTTTTCCGGCGTTCATGTTGGAACAACACAAATAAATCCGATGACCACAAGTATCCGTGAATTCAACCCAAAGTGCTTCCCGCCCAAGCAATTGTGGTCCGGCGGCGTCTGGTTTACCATTTTTACGGCACATATCCACGTTCTCGGACGAACCGAGAACATGAAAACTGATCCTCAAACCTTTCTCGACTCTTTTGAAACAGCCCCAGTCGCGGCGGTTTGACGAAAAGGCATGTTATCGTCAGGTTCCTTTCAAAACAACGCAGGAACACACGCCTCACATGGGGTCTTCCACCCACAGCCCCAGACCGGAAGTGCGACCGACGCGCCACCACCGCGCCGTGACGTAACAGAGATGAGTTCGTGTATAGTTAGGTTCAAAACTCGCTTTGTCGATTTATTTCTCTCCTGGTGATCGTCCGATAGCACATGCAAAACCGAAGACAAAACGTATAATTCTGTTGTCACATGTTTTTTTTTTCTTGTAGCGTCAAGTTTTTGTTTTTATTGCTTGAGCACATTTTTTTCTTTCGCTGCTACATTGTATTGCAGCGCAGTGCGTGATTTTAATCTGGGTGTTTTTAAACATTTGAAAGATAAAGCTAAGTATTCACAATGTCGGACTACGCTGGTGCAGATATCAATCACAGCTTTATTTTTTCTACAGATGCAATGAAATTACGCTTGTTAGCTTGTATAATTCTCTATGTGTTTTTCCTCTGCAGCACTGCGTCAAACACTGGAAAGTTGCATTGTTTACGTGGGCTTATGTAACTCCCGCGTCTCATGCTTATGCATCACGAAGCTTTCGTTTTTTTTTTTTTGTTTTTTTTAAGAATCACAACGGCCAGAATTTTGTAGGTAAGGGTCTCTGTTTTTTGAAGGGGTTTATTTAATTCCATATTGTTTTTCAAGGAGTGGCGGGGTCTTTTTTCCTACGAATTCGGTGTTTTTTGGTGTTAGTGTTTTGTGTCGCAATAAAAATAAGCTCTTATCTAAGATTTTGTTGAGATAAAACAGGACAGGGGAACGCGATTCCCCAACCTCCGGGAACATGCCCGGATCCGCATGCTTGTAAAACATCCCGGTGCCAAAAAAGGAAGACAAAGAGGAAGTTTTTGTAGACCACGTTTCCCCTCCGCTAAGCTCCTCCGCAACGAAGAAGCCGCTTCTGCACCTGCGCACCGATGGCCTTGACTGTGGAGTTCCGAGTATCGTAGCGGGCTGCGACGAGCGTTGGCAGGCGGCAAAAACGATCTACGAAACACTCCCTTATAGGGAGTTTTAAAGAGAGCGTTCTGATAGCTTTGATTACAATAGAGAGTTTCAGGGAACCGTGTTTGCACATCCGATACGGTAGGATGGGCCCTCCGGTACGGAGTGCGCACATGCGGGTCTTCTGGTAGCCTGTCATGTGCAGTGCGTGCCTGAAAGGGCCCATTGCACATTACCGGATGTGTAAAGCAGTTCCCCTAAAAATTCCTCTAATTGTAAGTTTAGCAAGACGACGCTTATACGCTGTTCTGGATCGCTCGCTGCATTGCGCGGTGTCAGTTTGTGCAAGTGCTCAAAATGACTACTATAAAAGAATTGGCCAAGATTTTGTCGGAACTTTCGACAAAACTGGATGTGATGAGCACTAAAGTAAACACCGAGCTATCGGGAATGTCAATGGCGATGGACTTCATGAACAAAGGATTTGAAGAGTTTAAGACAACGATGACAACTGTCACAAGAGAAATAAAGGAACTGAAAACCGAGCAACAACAACTAAAAAAAGAAAACCAAAATCTTGCAAAGGAGTTGGAAGACATGAGGCGCAGCGTTGTGGAGATGAAACAATACAGTCGCAGAAATAACCTGGAAATTAAAGGGCTTCCGTACAATTCTCACGAAAACCTTGCTGAGATGATGACTGACATTGGAACTAAAATAGGCGTAGAAATTGCAAACACAGACATCGATGTTATCCACCGTGTGCCCACAAAAGACAAAGCAAAACCGAACGTGATTGTACGGTTTATCTCCCACAACGTCCGTGATAAGGTCCTTTTGTCATCGAAACGAAGCAGGCTGACAACGTCCGATTTGGGTTTCGAGCATTCAGGACCGGTGTATGTGAATGAACATCTATGCCCGGAGTACAAACTGCTGCATGGAAAAGCCACTGAAAAAAAGAAGGCCAACAACTGGAAGTACTTATGGGTGTCACAAGGAAAAATTCTCATGAGGAAGGTCGAAAAGTCTGGTGTTGTTCAAATAACTAGTGAAGCTGACCTCGCTTTGATTGTGTAACTTATGAAAGCACCGTTAGCCAGCTTAAATACAGCACAGTCATGGAAAGTTTTCTTCCGTCAGAAATAAAGCATTATCTTGGATACAAACCGTCTTTGAAATGTTTCCACCTCAATACGCAATCTGCAAAAAATAAGATAGCAGATCTTGAAGATTTTTTTGTTCAGTTTGATAATTTTTTTGATGTAGTAATGCTATCGGAGACGTGGTACTCCGATGACATAAATGTTTTCAAATTGCCAATGTACACCACTCATCTTTTGAACCGTACTAGGTCTCGTGGCGGAGGCGTATCAATGCTGATTAAAGACTGCATCGATTGTGAGCCAATCCCGGAATACTGCTGTACAACCAAAGATTACGAAGTGCTTTCTTTACGAGCAAATCGAACTGTCTTCTCAGTGTTCTACCGCCCGCCAGACGGTAGTTTTTCCGAGTTTTTTTTGTTTCTGGAACAATTCCTAATGTTTACAAACACGAATCGGTATAATCTAATATGTGGAGGCGACTTCAACATAAATATGTTATTTGATCATTCCCATCAAAGAGAACTAAGAAATACTAGTATTGTACACGTTCCTCAAAAAATGGAACGAAAGCTCGTTCCTCGTTCCTTCTGATTTTTGGAACGCGTTCCCGTTACAAGTTCCATCGGTGTAAAAGGAACTCGTTCCCGTTACAGTTAAAAAATGGAACGCATCGTTACATATACGTTACTTTTGTATTTTGCTGATTACCATATTTGGTTAGATCAAGCAAAGCTTTTTTATCTATCCCATCAAATGGGTACATACACATTTATATGCCATGATATAAGGGCACCAGAAGAAGAAAACAAGCGGAATCGAGGTGTTATTTGCTGATATATTGAAGTTTAAAAATCTCAGCTTTTACCCATATTCATCTTTGTGATGAACGATTCAGACGAGCCAAATGTATTGCTACCCCAAATGGCACGAGCGTTTTAGAACAATTTCACACGTTTCAATCTAACAAAGTCCCTTGTTAAACTTAACAACAGTTGTTCCTCGATGTTGCTGTCCGCAAGACGAGCAAGTGAAGGAGAGGGTAGGGCTCTTGGAAGGTCAGTCTTGGGAACTACCAGTTCTTCTTCGTGAAGGTCGGATTCGTTGTTCAGTTTGAAGGCGAGGGACAAGGGGAGAAGGAAGCAAGGTTAATTTTTGTGCTTCTTTTAAGTGACCAATGTTCAGGATACAAGGGTGCGTTCGATGTCTGGTAGCCTGTGATTTTGTTGTAACTGTAGGTCTCTTTATGGAAGCTGAGAAATGTCTTTAGTCGGCCTTAGATTTCTGTGGGTATGAGGATTCGTGGAAGGGGGGGGGGGGGGCAAAGAAAGTAGCTGAGTTTGAAACGTCCCTCTTTCTGTGTCTTTTCTTGCAACTATAAGGTTGGCTTTTTGTACCGCAGTCTCGGGCACTCAAAAATATTTAATGTCCACTAGCTATCTGGCACCCGACTGTCACCAAGCGAGGACCACACAAAATAAGCCCTAAGATAATTAGCCAAAAAGTTAACAAGTTAAAAACAATATGTTCGTGATGATATAGTTTTTATACTTTTAAATTTTCCCTGTTACAAATAAAATAAAAATTACCCCACTGAACGAAAAAAAGGAACGCCGTTACTCTTTCCGTTCCAGTAAAAAAGTAACGAGTTCCCGTTCCAGTTCCACCGATGCCAAATGGAACGGCGGCGTTCCTTCGTTCCTTCTAAAAGGAACGCATTACGAACGCGTCGTTCCTTGGAACGCCGTTCGTACAACACTGAAAAATACTATTGAATTAAATGGCTGTATGAATGTAATAACGAGCCCTACAAGAATTACCTCAAACTCCGAAACACTACTCGACTTATTTATAACAAATTTTGCTTCTATTAATGTGAAAGCTGGTGTGGTCAGATGCGATCTTAGTGATCACTTTCCAATTTTCATATCCGTAGACACTGACAGTTTAGATAGGCCGAAAGTGAAACAAACTGCTAAGTTACAATATATAACACCTGACAGTCTGGAGAGCTTTAGACGGGCACTGTCAAATACGGATTGGAGTGCAGTGTACGAAAAGGAAACTGTCGATGAGGCGTATAATACTTTTATCATTATTTTCAAAAAACTTTACCAACAAAAATTTCCCTACAAGAAACTAAAAATATCACGGAACATTCGTAAGCCTTGGATTACACCAGATATCTTAGGTAAGATTCATATAAAAAATGTCCTATACGACAAATTTATCAAAACAAGAGACCCAGTCAACCTTAAAATATTCAAGTCGTACCGTAATCAATTAACTAAGGAAATACGAAATGCAAGATCACGGTACCACTCTGATTCTTTTAAAGCAACTTTTGGGCGCACGGACCGTGTATGGAAAATATTAAACTCGGTACTTGCCCGTTCTGAGACGCACTGCCAAATTGACCATATATTTCATAATGGCGCACGGCTAGCCCAATGTTCGTTGGCAGATGCCTTCAATGACTATTTTGTAGATCCGGTGAATATGAGTTCAACAGAAGACGCTTGCAAATATTTAAAATCTCGAAACAGTAGTTCTATTTTTTTTTCATCCTGTTAATGAAGCTGAAGTAGTTTCCATTATTTCACAGTTAAAAAACAGCACCAGCTGTGACCCAGACGATGTCCAGATTAAACCGGTCAAATATGTTTCAGATATTATAGCCCCTTGCTTAACTTACATTTTTAATCTGAGCTTAACTAGCGGTATATTTCCCAAAAATATGGAAATAGCTAAAGTAACTGTGCTCTTTAAAAGGGAGATAAAAATAAAATAAGCAATTATCGACCAATTTCAATTTTACCGGTATTTTCAAAATGCATCGAAAAATTATTGCATTATCGCCTAGTAAGTTTTTCTGATAAATATGATTTATTGAGTTCTTCTCAATTTGGATTCCGAAAAAATAAGTCGACCGAGAAAGCACTACTTGAACAAAAAGAATGCATTTTGCGAGAGTTTGAGAGGGGGCACTTAATGCTAGGTGTATTTATAGACTTTACGAAGGCGTTTGATTATTTAGACCACAACATTCTTCTTAAAAAATTAGAATACCACGGTATTCGAGGAACTCCTTTAAAACTAATAGAATCATACTTGAAACATCGTAAACAGTACGTAAATATAGCTGGTTATAGTTCTGAAATCAAACATATTACCGCCGGAGTCCCACAAGGCAGCATACTTGGACCTTTCCTTTTCAACATTTACATAAATGACATTATCAATATCAACTCCGTGACAAAATTCATCATCTATGCAGATGATACTAGTGTCTTTTTTTCAGGTACAAACGGAAATGAATTGATAGACAGGGCTAACATGGCTTTAACTCAGCTTGAGGCTTGGGCACAATGTAACTGCTTGAAGATCAATACTAATAAAACAAAAGCAGTACTTTTTCGGCCAAAGAATAAAATAATAGAATTAAACAAACACATTTTTTTGAATTCATGCCCAATAGAAATGCTTAGTTCTTTTAAGACTTTAGGAGTTCTCTTTTCAGAAAATATGTTATGGGACACACACGTACATAGTGTTATTTCAAGATTATCACGTGTTATTGGACTAACACATCGTCATCAGTTTGTACTCCCAACCAGCGTTAAATTATTAATTTACAACTCATTGTTTTATTCCAGTCTAAGTTATTGCCACCTTGTTTGGGGCACTACCACGTTTACAAACCTAGAGAAACTATATTTGTTGCAGAAAAAAATGTTGAGAATTATTTCAAATGTTTCCTACCACTCTCACACTCAACAACTATTTGAACGCTTCCAAGTACTTGATATAAAACAACTATATAATTATAGGCTCACTTCCTCTTTTAAGTTGGAACAAAGAAGACACTCAAACTTCTTTTCTGAGTTAGCCTCCCTACAGTGCCGTATACCTACGTACACTACTCGACACGTCGAATGCTGGAAAGTATCTAAATGTAATAATAACTATGGGTATCAAATGTTAAAATATACGCTCCCTAAAATACTAAATTGGCTAGAGGGAAAAAAATTTAACATTGCAGAAATGTCTTTCTCTGAACTTCGCGGTGTGTTTTTAGATTTGAAACCATAAAAGTATGGTCTTACTGTTTGTGCTTTCAGACAGTGCTTGTATTTTGATTGTATAATTTCTCAATGTTTGCTCTTGTACCATTTTTTGCATCATCAAGTTGTATTTCATTGACAATAAGGGGGCCATGGGCTCGTCAAGCTGTCTCGACACAGCTTTTTTCCATGGTCTCCTCCATTGATGTATCATTGATGGAAATAAAATGCATTATTATTATTATTATTATATGCAAAGCTGTCTGCGGAGTATAGGGTAATGTTATCAGAGATATCGGAACGGCCTGCTAAAATACCGCGAGCTTTAGTATATGGTTTAATTAACTCCCATAAGTATACCCGATTCTCCGCCAACATTTTTGCTCATGCACCGTATCCTTATCGGGTAAGGTAAGATATCCTTATCGGGCATCGTATCCTTATTGGGGAATCAGCCTTGAAAATAGTTCAGTGGCGCCCTGTTCCGTGTTAGAACAAAGTACATTACTTTGAAATTTTCTCCCAGTGAAACTTAGTTTTTCTTTCTTTTCATATTCAACCACAGCTCCCATTCGGTTTGTGTTTTTCCCCAATTTTGATAAAAAGCCGGCTCGTAGGCTAATTTTTGGTGTTTATCGATATTTACGGATAACAGAAAAACGTACTTCTAGGCCCACGCCGTACACTCCCGTGGCTGGGAGCTTGATGCCATTATCTTATGCGTAATTGATGGGTACCCAACAAATTAATCGGAGTCTTTGCAACCTTCTTAGTTGCGTATCACCAGCCCGCAAAAATAACCCCAAACAGGAAAAAAAAACTAGGTTGCACAGAATCTAGTGGTGTATGAATGTGCTTTCTTCGATCTTTTCTAAGGCTTCCCATTATTTGGTTGACGATTTCGCATTTTCGGATTATCGTCATAAAATGCAGGCACCAGCGAGACCACACTAAGCTGATAAGGAGCTTTAGTGCCAAAGACAAGCCGATCCTCGAGCAATTTCCGGAGCTCAACTTGGACACTGATTGGCCGCCCGTCTCTAATGCTTCGAGAAACGAGAAACGTGAAAAGATCCCTCCTCGGCAGATGTCGAGAAAAGCCGCTTCTTTTGCACGCCTTTCTGTCCGCCAACGAGTCACGTGGCTAGTCGCGCGTGAAGTTAGACGGAGAAAAAACTGAAATAGGGGAGGAGACGGGAGCGTGCGCACTTGGAGCTCTTACGTCACCGCACGATTTTATCTCCTTCTCTTCCCCAGTTTGTCAACATGTAGTGAAGGAGACACGTCATGTTAACTGACCTTAAAAATCAACGTGCTAATTTTTTTTTTTTTTTTTTTGGGGGGGGGGGGGGGCAAGGGGGGAGGAGAAAACACGCTTGTTCAGACACATGAGGGAATACGCTCGTCCAGACATCCTAGAAAAATAAACCATCCTTACGATCCCATCGCAATAAAATAAAGTGTTCTCCACTACATATCTTAAGTTGCCTTTATTAATTCGTTAACGTGTCCCACACATCAGTAACTACAGGAATTCGCGCCGGTATCAAGACAATCTTCGTAAAAACACACAAAAAAGCGGCAGAATCGGCTCGATATTCTACAAACTAGCGTATAGTGTAACGCGTCACTACTGCGTTTTTTAGATGTCTCGCGCAGTTAGCGACTGCAGTAATCGACGACGGTATAACGAATTATCCGTGTAAAAACAAACACCGAATTTGCTCCATCCTATCGAGTGTACAGCGTCTGGATTAGAAGAGGATACAAAATTCAGTTGTTTCGTGGAAACTCGTTACTGCCTATACTCCGTTTCACCTTATGTTGTACCGCCAGCCAAGGCTAGAAGTGCGAGCTCATAGCGGTGGCAGCTGCCCCTTGATATCTACGAGAGCTTGTGCCGGAGAGATGTGCCCTAGAGCAACGAGCTCGCGGTTGTAGCCCTTCCTGCGGTACAACACAAGGTGAAACAGAGTATAGGATGGGCACGGAAGAGGTTAGGTCGAATTGCTTCGGACGGTGCGAAGAAGGGGAATGCGAAATAATAAATATTACCGTCCTCTCGGAGCAAAATATGCCGCCGGATATGCAGCTTTGATCTTGTTGAATAAATGCAGTGTTGGCGGTAATACGCGTAACTAGCAGCGGCGTCACCTCTAACACGTTACATTGTTCACTAAATAGTACTCGTTATCTTCTCTAAGCAGTAACGCATACCGTACTTAGGATAATTCTTTGGAGTAGCGTGTGACAAAATTGCGTTACTCGCTACAACTTCTTCCTAAAACATAAAAAATACACTTAATATTCTTTTTTTTAGTTTTTTAGGCGCCAAGTTATAAGTCTGGCACTCATCCCAAATAGCTTCAAAGTTTTGCCTTTCCTTTCTCCACGCAAAACACCCCGACTTCCTTGAAATACGACGCTTAGGCATACGTGTAACGTATCAACACACTAAAACGTTTTAATTCATAAATAAAGAAAACGCAAACGTAACCTGCGTGACTTTTTTATTGATCACTGTTGCGGAAACGCGTTTTCTTTATTTTGAGCTAACGTAGGTATATAACGAGTTCACTTTATTGCAAGAAAGTAGTAAATGATTTCTTTTTTTTTAAACTCATATAACACTGAATAAGCTTGAGTAAGCAAGTTGTTCAACTGTTAATTGGCGTAACCACTCGTGACAAAGATTTTCGTCGCAAAATAGGAGGTTACGGCCAAGCTCCATTTTTTTTTGTAGATTACGCTGAAGTTTACTTTTTGCACTTGGTGCTATGTGTCAACACATTGAGATGGTTTCTAGGAATATGTGTAAAGGCTGGTTTGCGTCCTACGGTACAAGTTTGAGTGAGGGCCCACGCGAAAGTTAATCCTGATCAGCGTCCCTACACGCTTCCTGCCAAATAGAGAGAGATAAGAAAATTGTCGTTGGTAGCTGGTAGTGAGTCGACTTTGTTTCTGTTTCATAAAATATGCCTCCCCCCCCCCCGCACACACACACACAAAACAATAACAGCAACAACAACAACAACAACAAAACAACACCAAAACGTGTTTTTTTTTTTAGGTTGCATATTATTTTGTTATTCGTCGCGCGAAGACTGTGAAAAGAACTATTATTGGAGCTTCGGATAGACGACTGTTTGCATTTGACTAAAGTGACTGACAGTTTAAAAAGCGCAGGGTCAGCCTTATTATGTTTATGGTTCTCTCTTCGGGACTTGGTCTTGGTCATTTTTGTTACTAATGCCGTTATCTCGTTAGCTGGGAAGCGATAATAAGCTTCTTGGATATTTCACCCCCCCCCCCCCGACAATGTTGAGTTTGCAGAAGCCCAAATAAGCAGTGGAAAGGCGGCTTTGAACCACACGCCTGCCAATGCCATGGGGCAACGCACAGAACTCGGTCCGCTGTAGTTTGGATGCATTTTGTTGACAGTTTTTGTGTACATTTTGGAGAGAACTGCACACAACAACAGCATCAACAGCACGCGTATATAGCAGTTTAGAATTTCAGAACGCGAAAACGCGATGAAGGGCTTAGTGACAATAGCCCAGCGGGGCGGTGGTAATATGTATGGAAATCGGGCGTCCATCTTTTCTTTTTTTTTGAATTCCACGAATCCATTTGAAGAAAGATGATACTGAAGATATCAAACATTATTTACAGTCTATCCTAGAAAATAAAAAGAATAATGCAGAATAAGGATTCGGTGATTAAAAATACGTAGCTGTGATTGTTTTTAACTCAGGTATGGCGTCTTTGCTTTAATAATTTTTTAGCAATTTATGCATAGCCATTAGTCTGAATTGTAATTTTCTATCATTTGCGCAATAAAATTAAACATGGCATTTCTTTTTTAAATATCTGGCGTGTTTGACATGAAATGGGTGCTAGTTAGGAATATCATATATACTTTTGCCGAGGAGATTCTTTTTTATTTTAAAAGTATAAGTTTATTGACGTTTATTCACTCTGCTTTATAGGCGTAGAGAATAAAACGATACACATATTCTTTAGTCAAGCGGCGGCCCTGTCTTCACCCTGTTTTCACGAAACAACTGAATTTTGTTTCATCTTATGCTCCAGACGCTGTACTACTTGATAGGAGGGAGCAAATTTTGGTGTTTGTTTCTACAAGGATGGTTCGTTATACCGTTGTGAATTTCTCGCAGTCGCTAACTGCGCGGGGCATATCTAAAAAGCAGTAGTGAAGGGTTTGTAGAGTATGCGAGCAATTTCTGCCGCTTTTTCGTTTTTACGGGGATTGTCTTCTTTATTTGTCTTCTTTATTCTGTATTCAAAGATTGCCCCGCAGTGCCCGAGGGCGTTACAGCAGGGGGTTACAATGCTGAAAAAAACACATCTTCATTTTCACTGCACACTTGCAGCTCCGACAGCCCATTCCACTTTTGTATCGTTTTAACAAAAAAAAGAGTAGTATGTACATGCTCGTCCTGGCGTGGTACTCTCCAATTTTGAAAACATGATCGTTCCGTTTAGAAATATAATATGGTTCTTTTAAGTAAGTTTCACTGTTAATTCCAGTTTTATTTTTAAATATCAAAAACAAAAACTTTAAACAAAATGTTTTACGGCAGGCTGAGAGAGCTTCCCAATTCAGTTCAGTCTTCATTTGAGTACAGCTGTCTCTCCGCCCGTACCGTCCCAGAACGAACCTAGCAGCTCTATTTTGTATTTTTTCGAGTTTGTCTATTAGTGTTTTTTGTTCCGGGTCCCAGACGGCACAGGCATATTCCAAAATCGGTCTAACACATGTTAAATACGTCGGTTTTCTTTAAGTTAGGGAGTGAACGTTTTAGGCTTCGTTTAATAAAGTTCAGTGCCCTGCCAGCCTTTACAATCACATCATCCACATAATTTCATGAACAGTCAGTTGATATCGTGAAACCTAAGTATTTATACTTACAGTCCTTGTTTACTATATTGCTTATTTATATAATATTGGGTTTCAATTTTCTTCTTTTTAGTAAAACATAAATGCGCACACTTTTTTTAATTTAAAGTCATTTTCCATGTAGAGCACCACGTAGTAATGCATTCTAAATCTATTTGTAACTGGGTGGCATCATCTTTGTTACTAATATTTCTGTACACCACGCAATCATCGGCAAACAACCGAACACAAGATGAAATACCCAAGGAAATATCATTGATATATATTAAGAAAAAAACCGTCCCTAAGACAGAGCCCTGTGGGACTCCCGAAGTAGCATTAACGTACGCCAAACTTTTACCATTCCCTAATGCACACTGACAACGCTCTAGCAAATAATTTTCGATCCATCTTAGTACCGTCAAGTCTATATTTAACATCTTAAGTTTATTTAGCAGAAGTGAATGCGAAACGGTATCGAAAGCCTTGCGAAAATCTAGGAATATACAATCTGTTTGGCCTCCGTCATCAACATCAGATGGCAAGTCATGATAAAATTCGACAAGTTGCGTGGTGCAAGATAGGCCTTTACGGAAACCGTGCTGTTCTTTAGAAAATATATTGTTTTTTGTCATATGATTTACTTATTTCAGTGTATAAAGTATGTTCAATGACCTTGCATGAGATGGAGGTTAATGAAATTGCCCTGTAGTTTTCGACATCTTTCCTAGAACCACCTTTGTGAATAGGAACTATGTGAGCGAGTCTTCCAGTCATTTGGCAAAAAGACCCACAGATAGTGACTTCACATAAATTACATAAAGATAGAGTGAAATCGGATGAGCACAGCGCTTAAGCACACGAGGAGATATGCCATTTGGGCCATTTGCCTTAGTTTCGTCGATACTTCAATATCACACTCGTTTATTTCGACTGGCTGCATTTTTGTGACAGTGCTCACGGATGAAAGACAATTACAGTTGTATTTGGGTAAGAAAACAGATCGAAAGTAATTATTTATACACGAAGCTTTTTCTGCATCATCTACAATTACCTGATGGTTATAGGTAATTTCGTTTATTCCTGCAAAATTGGTGCCGCATCACTTTAAGTATTGCCAAAACATTTTAGAATTCGTTTTCATCCTGTAATTTAGTCTACAAAAATAATTTTTCTTAGCACTATTATGTTCAACTTGTATTCCCGAGTTACCTCAGCAAGTTTTTCTAAGTGATTATTACTTTTTTAGTCTAACAAATGCTTGCCTGCGTTCTTTAGTTATTCCAAGAACACCTGAAGTCACCCACGTTTTCTTTTCTCGTTTTTAAGCATTGCCGTATCTACGCTTAGGATATACTTCTTCGTAAGTTCAAGTAACTTCTTTTTAAAAACCGACTATAATGGGTGGATATCATAATCCTCAGAGAGACACTCAAAAACAGGTAAGTGGTCAAGAAGTTCACTAGAAATACTACAGTTATCACTTTTCTCAATGAAAAACACTCTTCTTGATGCACACGACTTCAACCGATTAGTTTCAGTGTTTATGCCTGCAACGACCGCGAGATGATCACTAATACACGGTATGACGTCTATCGAACTAACGAGATTTTGTGAGCTACAAAAAAGAGGTCTAGAATACTTCCTGAGTTGGCTCTTTCACGTACAGTAACAATCCGAAAGTGTCTGCTATGCTTTTCATTTCAAGGTTCACGCGGCTATTAACCTCGTTTACCCAAGTGCCGTCTTGCCAGTCTAGGTCTGGCAATTTAAAATCTCCCGCTAGCAAAATTGTTTGACCAGAGACCTCGGAGACAATATCGTACAGTAGCTGCAATGTGCTAACATCCGAGTTTGATGCTCGGTAAAACGCCCCAGCAGCACATGAAGAATGATCAGTTAAAGGGGCACTCAAGTAGTTTATGAGTTCGTGTTTTGATGATGACAGCTGAATTTAGACGCCCTAAGTATCCCTAAAAACCAAAAAGTATAGTCCTACGGTGATTATTTCTTTAATAAAAATGTAATTAACGGCCGCCAAACCTCGGATCCATCCGAAAACGAAACCACTGTCATTGGTCCTCGCACGCTTATCAAAAGGATCTCGGGCCAATGGCGTTGGACGACGCTCCGTCGCGCAGTGATCCCGAGGTAGCCGCATCGGCCGAACCTCTTTGTCATTCGAGCTTCGATCATGGCGGAGTTCTCTACGCTCGAGGACCTGACGCCGTTAGAGGTTGAAATTCTTCGGCGGACAGCCGACCTGGGGATGATTTCCTGTGACGCCACTCCGACGTGCGATGTGGACGATAGCAACACTTCGGAGTCATGCTCGGGTTCCGAGGACGACGAAACGCAGACCTTTTCGGGCGTTCTTCGATTTGCGGTTGGGGCAAGTCGTAACCAAACCAACGTTTGACATCGCAGCGTTACCTCTGGTACGTGATGGCAAACGAATGTCGCCACGTTGATTTTCGCCTCGGGAGGACGGGGAAAGGCTGATTCAGACATGTGCAACGAGCGCGTACCTACGACTGCGTCCGTTGCAACCGGAGCGACCGCTCTACGCCGCGCGTACACACACCTGCAACCACTACAAGCGCAGCGGATCGTCAGCACGGCGACCGCTTCTACGCCGCCGTAAGCTGTTTCAGCGGCGCCTCTAAAAAGGGGACGCACTGCCACTCAATGCCGTAACAGAATATAGACAGACAGTTTTCTATAGCCTAAAGCTTTATTATTATTTTTTCTTGATAGGCTTGCAGGGTACAGTGGATGAAAAAAAAAGAAAATAAAAAGATGCAGTACGCCGTCTTGGACGATCACGACTCAAATACACGACATTGCAATAGCACAAATATCACCACATGCCTTTTCTACGATTATAAGAGACAATGTAATCTTAGCAGCGATATAGCAACGTAGAAATATGGTTTCGTGACCAGATAGACGTGGCGAGCGTTCAGGATGGCTAACACTAATCACTTTTCTCCGGTGATGAAAACGCGTGAAAATTCGCATCCTTTATACGGTACGCGCCAGTAATACTTTGAACTTGAGCACACGCATGAAATGCGCCAGATAAGAAATACGGGCGATGTTCGAGGACACAAATGCTTAGAAAGCACCACTCAACGTTGGCACCACTGTAGTCGAAGTAAACAAACACGACGGCACGGGCGTTTCTGCTGTCTTAAGAGTGCCGCCACGACATCGCCGCACGAGTAGGTGGATCTTCCTTTCTAGTAAGTGCTGGGTTATCATAGCGACACACGACAAAAATTCACAGTCAAGGATAGCGCTTTTACGCGGAACGATGAGCTTTCACCACGCCGTCCACGTCGACGATCACCACCGACGCCATGTTTGCGCCGGCCCACGACCGGCCTCCAACACGCGCAGATACGTGCGCTTCCGCGCATCCCGGGGAACGGGAAATTCACCCCCGTGGAGGAAGGCAAGGAGAAAACGTAGTCCCTTGTTTGTGAAACGATAATTGCAGTATCACGTATTTTAAACTAGAAATATTTTACGTCTTGTGAAATTATCATGCACAACATATTTAAATGAACTGAAAAGTGTTTCTTTAGCGAAACTTTACAAAGGCCGCCAAAATTTTCAAACATATGATAATTTCATTGGTCCTCGCAAGTACAGAAAAGAGTCCGCACGTATTTTATTCCTGCGTGATTAATAGGCGGTTCTGCCTTCTAAAACTGAAGATACTCATTCGCTGACACTTCCTTAACGCCATCACACCAAAAAGTAGCTTCGCCAAAAACTGCTTGAGTGCCCCTTTAAAGTGACTGTGCACGAGATTGACTCGACGGCGTCGTGACCAAGGACGAGTACAGATGACGTTAGTGAAGAATGAATTAGCAGAAAGTCCCCCCCCCTCACCGAGGCGGGGCCTATACTTCCGATAAGCAACGAATTCCTTCAGAAATACTTCACTATCGCTGATAGTTGGATTCAGCTAGATTCAGTCCCAAACAAAATATCAGCCTTGACGGACTCGATTAATCCTGCGAATTCATCCACTTTATTTACTATACTTCTGCAATTTACAAGAACAACAACTTATTCACGACGAACTGTTTTGTTTTTCTTAGTGGGGCGTCAATGTTTCGGGGCAGGAAAAACTTCTCCTTTTCCTTTGTCCCAAGTGAAAACCTTACCATTAACAATTAATTTGTCAAAATTTAATTTTACCTGATTGTCTCTATCTGTCCTTTTAATTTTTGCGAATTTCATAGTCGCCTGCGGATGTCTCGATTTTCGGGTGAGTAGTCCTGGTCTACGCTGTAGGTTGTACCTTAAGGGTAACTGCAAAGAAAAAAGTGTTTTTAAACAGCCTAATTGGGACAAGCATGTCACGAAACAAATCTTCCGCGAAAAAAACAAATTTTTTCTAGCAATATTTACGCCACAGGACGTAATTTAGTCGGAGTCCCAACCTCTCCGCATTTGAAACTCCCGCTCTTTCGACGCCCGCGGAGTGGCTGGTATACGTCACTCCGTGACGTATAGCAGCTACTCTGTGACGTATAATAGCAACTTTGTGGCGCGCGATTCAAAACGGGTGAAATAGCCGCAAACTAAAATCAGTCCTGCGCAATAAATATTGCTGTAAAAAATTTTGTTTTTGGCGGAAAAATTGTTTTGTGACATGCTTGTCCAATAAGCCTCTTTAAAAATACACTTTTTTTTCTTTGCAGTTACCCTTAAAACGTTTTGGCGTTTATTATAATGCCCTGCTTTTTTTGTTGTACGACGCAAAATTTACAATAATCGGTCTTTCTTTTCATGATTGTAACAATCAATTCGATGTGCCCTTTGTACTTGATATCAATCCCAGGCTGGTCTACAAAGCGCTCGTTTATTATCTTTTTTTTATTGATTTCACGTTTCTGGGCGGTTGTCCTCTACTGAGCGTAGTTACTGCTGCGTGTAACCGGTTTTTACAGTCCACCTTAAAACTAAAACGGAACGCCAACCTTCTTTACTGGTTATCATATCTACAAAATACCTCGTCTTTACTAATACCTCATACCTAAGTTTGCCCAGAAAAAGGTACAATCGTTTTATTTATACAGAAAACATTTGAACAGACGCATATGACAGTGATCACCAAATTACCGTATTTTTATCATGGTGCGAGCAGTGAAAAATAGGTTTGAAACGACGATGTTCTTACTGTAAGTTCTTAGTGTGTTTTACCCACTTCCAATAAACAACTCGAATATTTTAAGATGACATTTTTGTTTCAATTGTTACCGGTTTTTTACTGGATTATTGCCGCAACAGCATATACGAAATTGAAATATCGTTAGCTAAGGCTCGGGTCTACAACATCCCTGAACACACTGTACTTACTGTCCACATCTCCCGCTTGGAAGCGACTCCAACAAACGATTTTCGTATACAAACAAAACATCACCTATGCAGATAAAAAATAATACAAATATATTTAACAAAATTAATTAATTGTTTGGAGGAATACGCTAACATCGCTTTATAAAGAGTAAATAATTTTACGATCTAACAGATACCTTCTTATTCCTTTGGGAAAAGCAAGTCCATTGCTTTTCCCAATGTGGTAGACATTGCCTTCGTGATTAAAAGCTTATTTTTCTTTTTATGACCAACGGTGTGCAGTCCAGAGCATCATCTACCTTTAGAGGTTTGTTGAGACTCAACATGTATGCGTTGGACGCGTTCACTGCAATTGGGACGCTAGCTACAAGTCATAGTGGTCATCATGATCCAGGTCGTAGCTTTGACAACATGATCTCGATCAAAAATAATAATAATAATAACAATAATAATAATAATAATAATAATAATAATAATAATAATAATTTTATTGCAAATGAACAAAACGTATGTTAAGTCAGACCTGCCTAAGCCACATTGGGCTTGACTGGCAGCGTCTTACAATCAGTGAAACCATGCCGTTTGCAAAAGGAAACATGTAAAATAAAATCCACACAAAGAAATTAGAATAACAAAAGCAAACTAGTGAGCACTTTACGAACTAAAATTTCTCAGGGCTTTCTTGAGCTTGTATTTTGTTCTTAAATTTAGAATACTAGAAGGTAGTTTGTTCATAAATGCTGGTACATAGTAACTCCGAGCTCTTTTTCCAAATCTTGTCGAACATCGAGGTATCCGGTAACGCTCTTTGGGTCTAAGAATACGAGAAGGTACATATGGAACTTTAAATTGACTATCCCAAAAATGCCTATGAACAACAGTTTCCATCAATAGCGAGTTAAAATCAGGCAAATGCAGTGCTTTAAACACGTCAATGTCCTTACCAAGGCATAAATCATAGGAAATGTTCTTTAACAAAGAACGCAGAATCGAATTAATTCTAATTTGCCAACGCAGAGCACAATGACCATACACGGTAATACCGTAACGGAGCACACTGTAGACAAGAGCATGTACAACAATTTTTCGAACGGATAGTGGCATAAAATATCTCGTGTTGTATAGCAAACAAGACACTGCACGAATTTTCTTACACACATGAGCAAGATGAGTGTTCCAGGTTAGGTCACTGTCAAAGAATAGGCCAAGATATTTTATAGAAGATGTATGCTGTATAGGCTCACATGCACATGATAGACATCTAGACGTATGTAATCGTAAAGAGGAGGTCATATTAACTTTTTTCAAAGGGTTGTGGAAACATATTAGCTGCGTTTTGGATGCATTAACTTTAATTAAATTAGCTTCAAACCAGTCCATAGTTTTAATTGCCGCAGTTTGTAAAGACGAAAAGGCATCTGAATAATTGGACGCTCTAGATAAAATAACGGTGTCGTCAGCATATTGAAATAGTGAAATTGGTACCACCATGGAGAGGTCATTAACATAAAGATTATATAATAGTGGACTTAAGACCGAGCCCTGGGTGACACCAGCTTTGATTGAAAAGAATCCGCTTTGATACCCTCCGAATGAAACACATTGACGCCTATCCTGTAGAAAGCCTCAACTTTGAAAGCTTTGTTAAGAAAATGTGATGGCTAACACTATCAAATGCCTTGCTGACATCAAGGAACGGCGCGCAGGCAACTTGATTCCGTTCAAAAGATAAATTGAGCATGTCAGAAAAGTCCTCGAGGAGCATTTGATTACCTCGGCCTTGTGTGAATTCGTACCGATAAGGAGATAGTAAACTGTGTTTATCTAAAAAGCTATTCGTTAAAGTTATCCACAGTCGTTTTTTCCAGTATTTTAGCAAAGAAGACAGAATGGAAATAGGTCGTGATAATTTTGTACGCGTATTCCGCGCACCTCCCTCGAATACAGGAATCCGCCAAAGCAGCGTTTTCATTGCTAACGGAATGATACCATTGGATATAATCTGATTAAAAATCGAAAGTAGCACATGTCTCTAATTCTTCCAAAGTTTCTGCGCAAGTCATTAACTGAAATGGTATCGCCGATACCTCATGACGATCATTTGCAATAAAAGGATCGACCTAAGTCTCTTCTTCAGAGAGGAGAGGCAGATAAGCCGAGTCTAAGACACTATTGTTTATAGTTCATGGCTGGTGTTGTCCTGGTAATACCTGATACTTGAGAAAAATTAGCAATCTACGGCAATGCTCTGTCCATCAGTAGAGAATTGTTGTTAGTTGTAGCTATCATTGCTTTTAGTGCGCTTCTTTGTACTGAAATCGTTGATGAGCGACCAAGTTTTTTTTTTATATCAGAATGAGCGTCCTTAAATTGCATATTTCAAAGTGTATGCTTCATTCGAGAATCAAGTATCAACTCATTTCAGCTTGCTTAAATTTCAACTGTAGCATAGTACATGGGGAGCGTTTTAATTGTGCCCATAGGAGATCTTTTTTCTTGATGGCTGCCAATATTTCTACATCCATTTCTGATCTTATGTTAAGTGCCAGGAGGAGTTGTCGATAGTTGATTCCAGGTGCACTGATAAACTTGTGACAACAGTGATTGGAATACTTTTCCACCTAAGTACACATTCCAGTTGACAATTATAAACGGTTTGTAGCTCAGTTAATCTTTAAAAGGCGGCTACACGTAACTGTAAAAATTAAACATCGTAACATAGACTGAAATGATGTCTTCAGAAATATTGGATGCAGCCATCAAAATAAAAAGATCTCCATGTAAGTACAGTCAAACGCTCCTGGTAACATCATATGCTACGGTTGAAATTTAAGTACAGAATAAGGCTAATGCTGCGATTCGTCAGGAAGCCAAACGCATGCACTTTAGAAATAAATTTAAGACGCTCGTTCTGGATATAAAAAACTTGGTCGCTCATCAATGATTTCCACGTACAGTAGCGCAATTAAAGTTAGCCCAGCCACTGCAATTTTCATCAGATGGACAGAGCATTACATGAATTTTACCAATTTTTTCTCTCGGCATCAGGTACAGAGACAACACCCAGCTTCAGAACTTTAAACAATAGTGTCTTAGACTCGGCTTATCTTCCTCTCCTGAAGAAGAGCTTAGGTCAATCCTTTTTAGCCTTAAGCCCAATAAATCGCCAGGTATCGATTGTATTTCAGCACGACTTGGTGAAAACTGAAGGGTCTAGAACTGTTCTAATTGATTTTAATCATCATCTAATGGTATCACCTACTAGCAATGAAAACTGCTTTTGGTGATTCTCATTCAAGGATAAAAGCGAAATAACGTAAGAAATTATCGACCTATTTCATTCTGTCTTGCTTTGCTAAAATAATAAAAAACATTTGTAAGATAATCTATGAATAGCTTTTTAGATAAACACAGTTTAATATCACCTTATCAGTACGGATTTCACAAGGCCGAGGTAATCAAACGCTCCTGAGTGACTTTCATATCAATTTATCTTTTGAACTAAATCAAGTCACCCAGTAATTGTTCCTTGATGTCCGTAAAGGCGTATTTGACAGTGTTGCTTTACCATTTTGTTAAGAAAGTTTTCAAAGTTAGGCTGAAAATGCTATATTTACTGAAAAAAACTTTTTACAGGATATATTTCATGTTTTATTTGGAGGGTATCAAAGTGATTCTTTTCAATCAGCGGTGTTCTAGGCCGGCTTTAAGTCCACTATTATATAATCTTTAGTAACACCTTCTACAGGTACCAATTTCACTATTTCAATACGCTATCGACACCGTTATTTTAATTGCCACTATTCAGATGCTCGTCTTTACAACTGGTGCAATTAAAAACTATGGACTGGTTTGAAGTTAATTTAATTAGTTAATGCATCCAAAAACGCAGTTAATATGTTTCCACAACCCTTTGAAAAAAGTTGCATAGACTCTCTTTACGATTGTTATCTGTCTAGATGTCTAGTATGCATGAGCCTATAAGCAGCATGATCTTCTATAAAATATCTTGGCCTATTCTTGATTGAAGACTCAACCTGAACACTCATCTTGCTCTGCGTGTGTGTTATAAATTGTGTAGTGTCTTGTTTGCTAACACGAGATATTTTGTTACCATTCGTTCGAAAATTGTTGCATATGCTCTTGTTCATAGGTGTTCCGTTGTCGGCATTACCGTGTATGGTCATTGTGTTTCATGTTGGTGAATTAGAATTAATTGATCTTCTGCGTTCTTTGTTAAAACATTTCATGATTTATGCCTTGGTGAGGACATATTGACGCGTTTAAAGCACTGCATTTGCTTGATTTTAACTCGCTGTTGATGAAACCGTTGTTCATAGTCATTTTGGGATAGTCAATTTAAAGTTCCTTATGTACCTTCTCGTATCTTTAGACCCAAGAGCGTTACCGATACCTCCGATGTTCGACAAGATTTGGAAAGAGCTGGAGTTGTTTGCAATAGCATTTATGAACAAAACTACTTAGTATCTTCTAAATTTAAGAACAAAGGCGCTTTTCTTAAGAAAGCCCCGAGAAATTTTAGTTCGTAAAGTGCCCAATGCTTGCTTTGTTATTTCAATTTCGTGTGGATTTACTACATAAGCCTTTGCAACCATAATGGTTTCATCTTTATCAAGTGACGTCATTAAATGGCTTCAATGTATTAGGCAGTATCTGACTTTAATATATGTTTTGTTCATCTGCAACAAAATTGCTGACATATTATTATTATTTTAATTGATTAAATTCTTGCAGATCATGCTGCTGCTTACGACCTGGATCATGATGATTACCATGTGACTTGTAGCTAGCGTCCTAATTGCGTGAACGCGTCCAACGTATACATGTTGAGTCCAACAAACCTCATAATAGATGTTTTGATCGTACAATCGTTATGTTAAAAAATAAGTTTTAACACGAATAATAGCCATCACTACATTGGGAAAGTAATGGATCATTTCTTCCCAAAGTGACGCAAGACATATCTGTTAGATCGCACTATTTAATACTTTATAAAGCGATGTTATGGCCCTCCAAACAACACTCAATGTTGTTAAACATGTTGTGTATCTTTTTTATCTGCATGGGTGATGTTTGTTTGTATACGAAAATCGTTTGTTGGAGTCCTTCAGCGATGGACAGTAAGTACAGCGTATTCAGGGATGTTGTAACTTGTCTTTAGCTAACGATATTTTACCTTGCATATACTATTATGCAATAATCCATAAAAACCGGTAACAATTAAACAACAAATGTCATCTTTTAAAATACTGAGTTGTTTATTGGAAGTGGTAAACATATCAAGAACTTACGTAAGAATATCGTCGTTTCAAACCTATTTTTCATCGTCGTACCATGATAAAATACGTAATTTGGTGATCACTGTCATATGTCTGCGTTCAAATAAGCTTGGCAATAAAACGATTGTACCTTTTTCAGCAACTTAGTAAGGAGGTATTGGTAAAGACGAGCATGTATTTTGTAGATATGATAACCAGTAAAAGGTTAAGGCCTGTTTTAGCTTTAAGGCGGACTGTAAAACGGTTACACGCAGCAGAATTAAGGCCTAGCAGATGACAACCGCCCAGAAACGCAAATCAATAAAAAAGATAATAAACGAGCGCTTTGTAGACCTGTGCCTGATTGATATCAGTACAAAGGTACATCGAATTGATTACCATAATAATGAAAAGAAATTGATTATTCTAAATTGCGTCGTAACAAATAAAAAAAGCAGGGCATTATAATAAACGTCAGGTCGTTTAGCGGTAATCAGTAAAGAAAAAAGGTATTTTTAAACAGCCTATTAGACAAGCATGTCATTAAACAATGTTTGGGTTAAAAACAAGGGTTTCGCACAGCAATATTTATTGCGCAGGACTGATTTTAGGTTTGCGTCATTTCCACCCCGTTTTGAATCGGGTGCGCCGCTAAAGTTGTTAGTTATATGTCACAGAGTAGTTGCTATACGTCACGGAGTGACGTATACTGAAGCACTCCGCGGAAGTCGAAAGAGCGGGAGTTTCAAATGCGGAGAGGTTGGGACTGACTAAATTACGCCTGTGGTGTAAATATTACAGAAAAATTCACATCTTTTTCTGCGGAAGATTTGTTTCGTGGCATGCTTGTCCCAATTAGGCTGTTTAAAAAAAAACACTTTTTTCTTTGCAGTTACCCTTTAGGCGGGCCAACCCATGCGTATTCAGGAACCACCTACCCGAAAAAATCGAGACATCCCGCAGCGAGCTATTCGCAACCTCGCAAAAAATAAAAAGGACAGATAGAGACAATCAGTAGTAAATTAAATTTTGACAAATTAATTGTTAATGTGGAAGGCTTCACTTGGGACAAAAGAGAAAGGAGAAAGTTTTTTCCTGCCCTGAAAACATTGACGCCCCACTAAAAGAAAAACCAAAACAGTTCAAGGTCGTGAATAAGTTTGTGCTTGGAAATTGCTTTGGGGGGGGGGTGTCGCAGTAAAATAAATGCGGATGAATTCGCAGGATTGCACTCGAGGTCCGAAGTCAAAGGCTGATGTCTCTGTTTTGGGACTGAATCTAAGCTGAATCCAACCATCAGCGATAGTGTAAGTATTTTCTGGCGGAACCTAAAGTCTGAAAGCTACAATCGAAGTGATAGCCCCGCCCCGGTGAGGGGGGGGGGACTTTTTTCGGCTAATTCATTCTTCACATAACGTCACCTGTACTCTGTCGCCGAGTCACGACGCCGCCGAGTCAATCTCGTGCACAGTCACTTAAAGGGGCACTAAGCAGTTTTTTGGCGGAAGCACACTTTTTGGTGTGATGAAGCGTTAGCGGAAACGCAGATAATCAATCTTCAGTTTTTTTGAGATGCTGGGAACCCGTCTATTAATCACGCAGGAATAAAATACGTGCGGACTCTTTTTCTGTATACTGGCGGTATTCAATGAAAATATCATATGTTTGAAAATTTTGCGTACCCCTTTGCAGTTTCGCTAAAAAACACTTTTAGTTCATTTAAATATGATGATAATTTCACAAGATGATAAACATATTTCTAGTTTAAAATCGTTTCGCAAACAAAGGGACTACGTTTTCTCCTTGCTTCACGGGGGTGAATTTCGTTCCCCGATGGCGCGTGGGCGCGCAGTCTGGTGCGTGTTGGAGGCCGGTCGTGGGCTGGCGCAAACATGGTGTCGGTGGTGATCGTCGACGTGGACGGCGTGGTGAAAGCTATCGTTCCGCGTGTGCAAAAGCGCTATCTCATCAGGAATTTTTGTCGTGTAAGCGTCGCTGCGATAACCCAGCACCATTTAGGGCAAGATCCATCACTGTGTGCGGCAATGTCGGCGGGCACTCCAGACAGCAGAAACGCCCGGTGTCGTGTTTGTTTACTTCGACGACAGCAGTTAACGTTGAGGGTGTTTAAGACGAACCGAACATCGTCCGTATTTCATCTGCGCTTCGCGTGTGCTCAAGTTCAGCATACTGGCGCGTACCGCATAAAGGATGCGAATTTTTCGCCGCCAAGCCACCACCGGATAGTTAATAGCAACATCCTGAACGTCACCACGTTCATTCACGCTGAAACCATATTTCACGTTGCTATATCGCTGCTAAGATTACATTGTCTCTTATAATCGGTAGTGCATGGTGATATTTGTGCTATTGCAATGTCGTGTATTCATAGTGATCGTCCAAGACGAAAACAGTATCTTTATTTTCTTTTTTTCATCCACCACCCTGCAAGCTCATCAAGAAAAATAATAATAAAGCTTTAGGCTATAGAAAACTGTCTGTCTATATTCTGTTACGGCAACAGAGTGGCAGTATGTCCCCTTTTAGAGGCGCCGCTGAAACAGCTTACGGCGGCGTAGCAGTTGGGTCGCCGTGCTGACGATCCGCTGCGCTTGTAGTGCTGGTGTGTACGCGCGGCCCAGTGGTTGCCCGACAACGGACGCAGTCGGTACGCTCGCGCATGTTCGAATCAGCCTTTCCCCCGTCCTCCCGAGGCGAAATCAACGGGAGGAATTCGTTTACAACACAAAAATAGAGGTATCGCCATGATGTCAAACGTTGGTTTGGTTACGACTTACTCCAACCGCAAATCAAGAACGCCTGAAAAGGTCTGTTTCGTCGTCCTTTGTAACCCGAGCATACCTGAAGTGTTGTTATCGTCCACATCGCATCGAGTGGTGTCACAGGAAATCATCTTAGTTACGCCGTCCGCCGAAGAATTTTAACCTCAACGGCGTCAGGTCCTCGACAGAAAGAATTCGCCATGATCGAAGTCGTGAAACGACAAAGAGGTTCGCCGATGCATACCGGATTACCAGCGACGGAATTCAGTCGTCCAACGCCATTGCCCGAGATCCTTTTGACAGCGTGCGAGGACCAATGTCGACAGTGGTTTCGTTTTCGGATGATCCGAGGTTTGGCGGGCCGTTAATTACATTTTTATTAAAGAATGATCACCGTAGGACTATACTTTTTGGTTTTTTTTAGGGATACTTAGGCGTCTAAATTGGCTGTCACTACCAAAAACACGAACTTGCTAAACTACTTGAGTGCCCCTTTAACTGATCATTCTTCGCGTGCTGCTGGGGCGTTTACCGAGCATCAACCCGGATACAGTACTACCGTGTTTAATGTCACGATACACTTCTGGAGTGCCTCTAACAAACAATTTTTTACATGGAGATTTTAAATTGCCAGACTTAGACTACAAGATGGCACTTGGGTAAACGAGTTACGCCGCGTAACTTTAAATGAAAGCATATACACTTTTATCATGCCACGCGTGAAAGACAACCAGAAGTATTCTAGACTCTTTGTAGCTCATGCATCCGCAGCTTGTTCGATGACGTCATACCGTGCATTAGCGATCATCTCGTCGTTGCAGGTACAACACTGAAACTAATTTGCTGAAGTCGTATCAAGAAGAGAGCCATTGGTAAAAGTGATAATGGTACTTAGTGAACTTCTTGACCACTTACCTGCTTTGAGTATGTCTCTCTGAGGATTATGATATCCACCATTATATTTGGTTTTAAAAAGTTACTTGAACTTATTGAAGAAGTATATCCTAAGTGTAGTATACGGCAATGCTAAAAAGCGAGAAAAAAACGGGTGACTTTAGGTGTTCAACAACTAAAGAACGTGCAGGTAAGAATGCAGCATTAGACTAGGTGCATAATCACTTTAGAAAAACTTGCTGAGTAACTGGGAATACAAGTTGAACATAATAGTGCTAAGAAAAATTATTTGTAGACTAAATTACAGGATGAAAACGAATTCTAAAAATGTTTTGGCAATACCTGCAGTGATGCGGCACCAATTTTGCAGGTGTAAATAAAAACGAAATACTGTACCATCAGGTAATGTATACAGAAAGCGTATAAATAATTACTGATTCGTTTTCTTGCCTAAATACAACTGTAATTGTCTTTCATTCGTATACCGTCACAAAATGTAAAGCAATGAAATAAAACGAGTGTGATATTGAAGTATCGACGAAACTATGTAAATGGCCCAAATGGCATATCTCTCGTGTGCTTAAGCGCTAAAGAGTTTCATCCTGATTTCACTTATCTTTATAATTTATGTGAAGTCACTATCTGTGTTTTTGCCAATGATTGAAGACCGTTTCACATAGTTCCTATTCATTAAATAGGAACGAAGATGTCGAAGACTACAGGTAATTTCATTAACTTCCATTCCATGCAACAACATATTTATACGCTTTAGTGAAGAACACATGACAAAAACACATATTTTTAAATAATGTTACGGTTTCGTAAAGGCCTATCTTGTGCAATTACTGCAACTTGTTTTAATGGCCGACTTGCTATCTACGTTGATGACGGAGGCCAAATAGATTGTATATTGGTGTTAGATTTTCACAAGGTTTTTGATAATTGCTTCGTATCTACTTGCTAAATAAACTTAAGATGTTAAACATAGACTTGACGGTACTAAGATGGATCGAAATATTTGCTAGAGTAAGCATGTGTACTAGGGAATAGTAAAGTTTGGCGTACGTTAATGTTATATCGAGTCCCATAGGCTCTGCTCCAGCCTGTTCTTTAATATAACAACATATTTCGGTATTTCATCTCACCACGTTGCCGACGATTATGCGGTGCATAGAAACATTAGTAACAATGATGATGCCAATTCAACAAATAGATTTAACCATTACTACGTGGTGCTCTACAGAAAATGACTTAAATTAAAAGTGTGCGTATTTATGTTTTAGCTAAAAATAAGAAAATTGCTCAACATTATATAAATAGCAATATAGTAACAAGACTGTAAGTATAAATACTTAGTTTTTGAAGGATATCAAATTCGACTGTTCATGAAATTATGTGATGATGGACAGATAGTTTTTTGTAGGCACTGAACTTTATTAACAGCTTTTTCAAAACGTTACTCCTAACTTAAAATGGTTCGCGCATTTGGTTGATGTTAATTTGAATGTTAAAAAAATCATGACAAACCTGAAAAATACAAAGAGAGCTCGTTAGAATTCAAGTAAAACAAGGAGATACAGCTATAATTTGGGAATGAAGACTGTCCACCGTAGTTTCAGTTTTGCTGTGAAACTTTTGTTTAAAGTATTTTGATATTTAAAAATAAAATTGAATTAACAGTTGTAAACTTACTTAAAAGAACCGTATTATATTTCTAAACGGAACGATCATGTTCTAAAATTAAGAGTAATTTCACGCCAGAACAAAAGAACAAATAAGTCATTTTTTTTTTGTTAAAACGATACAAAGTGATTAATAAACAGATGCCAGTGAAAATGAAGATGTGTTTTTTCAGCATTGTAACCCTCTGTTGGAACACGGCAATTGCAATCTTAATAACAGAAGATAAATAAAGAAGATAATCCTCGTAAAATAAAAAAGGTGGCAGGAATGGCTCCATACTTACAACCTTCACTACTGTTTAGATATGCTCCGCGTAGCGATTGGTAGAAATCATAAAAGAGAACAAACGATCTCAAACAAATACCTAAATTGCTCTACTTGGGCAGTACAGTTATTCGAGCATTAGATGAAACAAATTAGTTGTTTCGTGGGAAAAGGTGAAGACAGGCCTCAAGCTTGACTAAAAATATGTGTATTTGTCACTCCTACGCCTATAAAGCAGGCGAATAAACGCTGGCCAAACTTATACTTTTAAAATAAAAAAGAATTTCTAAAAAAGTATATATGATATAGCAATACGTAATTGAACGCTA
>JAZHYW010062506.1:0-19930 GCA_037355805.1 Ixodes ricinus | reverse complement strand
GTAGTCGTATATGCGAAGGAAAGCTAACTAAAGATGGCAAAACGGCGAGCTCACAAAAAGCAGACGGCACATGGTTCCTTTTATAGAAAATCTCTGGGGTGTCGCTAGGACAGTCAGCTTCTTTGGAACGTTAAACACCACTACTCTCTGTTTGTTTATTTATTTGGCCAAAAATAGCAAAATATCGGAAGGAAAGCTAAATAAAGATGGCAAAACGGCGAGCTCACAAAAAGCAGACGGCACATGGTTCCTTTTATAGAAAATCTCTGGGGGTGTCGCTAGGACAGTCAGCTTTGGAACGTTAAACACCACTACTCTCTGTTTGTTTATTTATTCTGGCCAAAAATAGCAAAATATCGAAGGAAAGCTAAATAAAGATGGCAAAACGGCGAGCTCACAAAAAGCAGGACGGCACATGGTTCCTTTTATAGAAATCTCTGGGGGTGTCGCTAGGACAGTCAGCTTCTTTGGAACGTTAAACACCACTACTCTCTGTTTGTTTATTTATTTGGCCAAAAATAGCAAAATATCGGAAGGAAAGCTAAATAAAGATGGCAAAACGGCGAGCTCACAAAAAGCAGACGGCACATGGTTCCTTTTATAGAAAATCTCTGGGGGTGTCGCTAGGACAGTCAGCTTCTTTGGAACGTTAAACACCACTACTTTCTGTTTGTTTATTTATTTGGCCAAGGAAATAGCAAAATATCGGAAGGAAAGCTAAATAAAGATGGCAAAACGGCGAGCTTCACAAAAAGCAGACGGCACATGGTTCCTTTTATAGAAAATCTCTGGGGGTGTCGCTAGGACAGTCAGCTTCTTTGGAACGTTAAACACCACTACTCTCTGTTTGTTTATTTATTTGGCCAAAAATAGCAAAATATCGGAAGGAAAGCTAAATAAAGATGGCAAAACGGCGAGCTCACAAAAAGGCAGACGGCACATGGTTCCTTTTATAGAAAATCTCTGGGGGTGCTGCTAGGACAGTCAGCTTCTTTGGAACGTTAAACACCACTACTCTCTGTTTGTTTATTTATTTGGCCAAAAATAGCAAAATATCGGAAGGAAAGCTAAATAAAGATGGCAAAACGGCGAGCTCACAAAAAGCAGACGGCACATGGTTCCTTTTATAGAAAATCTCTGGGGGTGTCGCTAGGACAGTCAGCTTCTTTGGAACGTTAAACACCACTACTCTCTGTTTGTTTATTTATTTGGCCAAAAATAGCAAAATATCGGAAGGAAAGCTAAATAAAGATGGCAAAACGGCGAGCTCACAAAAAGCAGACGGCACATGGTTCCTTTTAGAAAATCTTAAGTGTCGCTAGACAGTCAGCTTCTTGGAACGTTAAACACCACTACTCTCTGTTTGTTTATTTATTTGGCCAAAAATAGCAAAATATCGGAAGGAAAGCTAAATAAAGATGGCAAAACTACGAGCTCACAAAAAGCAGACGGCACATGGTTCCTTTTATAGAAAAATCTCTGGGGGTGTCGCTAGGACAGTCAGCTTCTTTGGAACGTTAAACACCACTACTCTCTGTTTGTTTATTTATTTGGCCAAAAATAGCAAAATATCGGAAGGAAAGCTAAATAAAGATGGCAAAACGGCGAGCTCACAAAAAGCAGACGGCACATGGTTCCTTTATAGAAAATCTCTGGGGGTGTCGCTAGGACAGTCAGCTTCTTTGGAACGTTAAACACCACTACTCTCTGTTTGTTTATTTATTTGGCCAAAAATAGCAAAATATCGGAAGAAAGCTAAATAAAGATGGCAAAACGGCGAGCTCACAAAAAGCAGACGGCACATGGTTCCTTTTATAGAAAATCTCTGGGGTGTCATAGGACAGTCAGCTTCTTTGGAACGTTAAACACCACTACTCTCTGTTTGTTTATTTATTTGGCCAAAAATAGCAAAATATCGGAAGGAAAGCTAAATAAAGATGGCAAAACGGCGAGCTCACAAAAAGCAGACGGCACATGGTTCCTTTTATAGAAAATCTCTGGGGGTGTCGCTAGGACAGTCAGCTTCTTTGGAACGTTAAACACCACTACTCTCTGTTTGTTTATTTATTTGGCCAAAAATAGCAAAATATCGGAAGGAAAGCTAAATAAAGATGGCAAAACGGCGAGCTCACAAAAAGCAGACGGCACATGGTTCCTTTTATAGAAAATCTCTGGGGGTGTCGCTAGGACAGTCAGCTTCTTTGGAACGTTAAACACCACTACTCTCTGTTTGTTTATTTATTTGGCCAAAAATAGCAAAATATCGGAAGGAAAGCTAAATAAAGATGGCAAAACGGCGAGCTCACAAAAAGCAGACGGCACATGGTTCCTTTTATAGAAAATCTCTGGGGGTGTCGCTAGGACAGTCAGCTTCTTTGGAACGTTAAACACCACTACTCTTTGTTTGTTTATATATTTGTCCAAAAAAGCAATATATTGCCTCCCCGTTGGCCCTTGTCCTCTCCAACGCCTTGTCAAACCTAATCGAACCCTGCCACGGTTGCGGTGCAAAATAACTGGATTAGGTGACACTGCAAGGCGTGAAGCTGTGTCAACTTGAGTCCAGCGGCACAGCGCAGACGAGAGTCGACCCGTGTATAGCACAGGCAGCACAGATAGGGTAGGCCGTCAACGACGTACGACGTCCCTGCGGATGGCCGGGATGGCGGATGGCAGCGACGGCTGCTGGCGGTAGATGCCGCGACTCACGCGCAATCGCGCAACGAGAGCGCGCCTCATCTGTACCGAGGGTTCCTAAATCCCCTGCCGTCGTGGCGCTGTACGTATTGTAACAGGTCTATTGAAGGACTCTGCTAAAGCTTTCGGGTACGCTGTCCTAAAACTCGCCATGAGGCGAGTTTGCAGAGTGGTTCCGGTAACTGAGAGAACGCTAACCGATATACTCGGTCAACGCCTTCGCGCATGCATCGTGTCGTCGGCGGGTACGGCATTGGAGCTATCGGAACGATCTACTAAAGATCTCTATCGTTAGAGTACACAATCTCAACATCACGCCTGCGGTATTTATTTTTAAAGTTTCGAGCTTATTTTCACCAAAGGGGGCGAGGAGGTAGAGAAAAAAGTGGCTGTTGCAGCTTGACGTGGAATTCAAAATCAAAGCGTCTTGAGTTTCGTCTTGGTGTATCTTCGTTAACTCGATAGACGCAATGCGAAGCGTTTTGTGACCTTATCCAGCTGATTTTGTTCTTATAGTAATCATTTATAATTTTAGTACACGCGCTGTTGGCCTTCGCACGTGCCTTTACGCGTTTATGACATGTCCGGAACGCGACGCGTGTGTTGTCGCTGCCCCTTTTTACGGCCCCAATTGTCCGCCGAAACGCTGAGAGAAAGAAGAGGAGAGATCTGCGGGGCCTTACAGTCGAGCCAGGCCGTAAAGCCACTCACCGACTCTGGCCAACTTCTTGTCGGCGGTAAACATATCCTTGGAGGCAGACGCTGGAGCCGTTTCCCGGGCGATCAGGCTCCGAGCCTTCTGCGTGTCTCTGCGAGGAATTCCAAGAAAAAGGCCCCTATTGTGCGGTTTTCGAAGAACGCGGCTACGGGGTGTTAATGCCTGTGCAACACGCGATCACTTCTATGAGTCGTATTTATGAGAACATCGTCATCAACGAGCATCATAAACAAACGACACGCTAAAAGCGTTAAAAAAAGTGGTTTGTGCTCTGAAATATCTTTGTTATGTCCTACCCGCTCTTCGAGGTTGGAAATAAACGACGTGAAATAAACCTCTCGGCAAACTGCGACACTTTTTAGAGCGCTATACTGTGCCCAAAATGGATTACAACGTCTAAGGTGAAAAAAACAAAAACAAGCTGTATATTTTCGAAAAGCACAAACAAACCAAAATTAGCGCATTGTGTAAAACTCGAACGTCGTCAGAATGTTTAGCGACTAAAGTTGAAACTCTAAATGTTTTGTATACGTTTAATTTCGTGTTTATTTCTGGCACCATCATTTATGCTCTCTGTTCATAATTTTATTTCGTTACAGCGGTTATTTTGTTGGTTTGTTTCAAACTTTTGTTGCTCCTATGTTGAACTGTACGAGGGGGGGGGGGGGGGGCAGAGGCTATGTCAGGCATTGTGCCTTTATCTCTGCCCCTGTGCGGAAAGAAATCCGCAAAATAAATAAAGGAAAAAGAGTAAGACACCAACATGTTAAAACTTCGGCTAAGCATTGTGAAAAAGTTACGTTCCAAACGTGCGCGTTATTAAAATTTTGATTTTAATTGAAATGAATTAAAAGGAAAATGACAAATGAATGAAAGATGGGCCCTCCTTCATGCCTTGTCTCCTTATCGGTTACTGGTGCTGTTTACAGCGAAGACCTTAGAAGCGAGAAACTGAGTTTGTTTATGAGAGGAGCCCGTGGAGCAGCAGAAGCACACGGAGTGCCTCAGCTATCCTATTAAAAGAGGCGCAATGGCGCACAAAATGAGGACAGACCCGGGGACGTCAGGTCAGCATGTCCTGTCATCTTCATGTCTCCACTGTCCTCGTTTTGTTCACGCGTTTGCACCTTTTACTTAGCATGAGCCAACAAGCCCGAACCTCAGCTATCCGCCTCGCCTCTTATACCCCTGCTTACACGGCCACCCTTAACCGCGGTTAAGTCAGCTTCAACTGCTATTACGTGGCACCACAGTTACCGCACTATACTCTCGGACAGCTATTTGAAAAGAAGTGAAGAACACGCGTTCACTGCTTTGATGGGTGCTCAAGATGCTCAAGTGCACATTCGCCCATAGCTTTGACTGCATAGCCGAATAATGACTCCATAGCCACAAGCACTTTGCGCTAACTGTGGCTTAGCGTAACTGCAGTTAAGTTTGCCCGTGTAACAAGGGTATTAAAGGGCCACAGACAACCCCGAGATCACGGTGGAAGAAACATTTAGGCGATGACTCCTTGTCCGACGCGGTGACCACATTATGTTCGACGCACCAAGCACTTCACTCGCACGGGGATAGATGACGCCCAAGTATGGGATCCCTCCCAAACCAACCGCTCCGGTTGTTTCTCCTAGCGATAGTCCCGCATTCCCTCGCTCACCGCTTCTTGTTGTATTTCACCGCCGCCACGCCGCTACCAAGTCGCCAGGGTCCGTAAATCTGTGTTCTCTTCCTTCTTCCTCTTTCTTCGGGTTAAGGCTCACCTTCGCGCACGATAGTGGCACCTGTGATCGACACAGCACCAAAGCAAAACACGAGGCAAGCCACTGGCCGCACACCACCACTACACCACCACACCACGAAAAAGGCGAGCACGCTACGCCGTCGACATTGTGTCCGCCGAGGAGGGACCTCATACCTCAGCGCCCTCTGCGGCGGCGCGGAACTACCTACTCCTGGTTCGAGGCTAGCTCCGAACGCGATCTGGGTCGCTAAACTCGTCAGACACAACTTTCTTTGTGTTATGACATAGCGGGGGGAGGAGCTGAAAGATTGCTGCGAAGTTTTCTTTTCTCACAAACCCGCAGATCCGTATATCTTCGTGACGTTTTTCATTGTAAGGGCGAAAAATCCCTACTACTCCCTAGGCGCCGAGCTAGAGCAGCACGAGAAAGCACGCGGAGACGAACGTGGTTCGTACACATATAATGTCACGATGAAGATTATCAGCTGCGACCTTGATGGTCTCTAAAAAGCACAGCGGAGGCTTGGGTAATTGCATTCTAAAATCGACACCGTCAAAGTTGATAGTCTGGCATCGTTCTTATCTCCGCCGATAAAGCAGAATTTACTAAAAAAACGTCCCTGTCGTCCCTTTTATTTATCTCGGCCTTTTGAATTTGATCAGAGTGTAGCCCGACGTGGCTAGATAACAACCAGCCGAGTAGCATTGTCCACTTTTGGACGGATTTGGCTTCCGGGCAGTTGTCCCCCATCAGCGGGAGATAAAATAATTTTATGATAGACTTTCAAAGATTAGCCAAACTGGGATTAATTCTGCATTCATCAACTGAAATAAAAGTAATGTCAGTTTGTCAATATTGACGGTGATGTTTCGAGAACGCGAGAACACCAAGCTTTCTTCGTACACAACCAAACTTTTCACCGTCGACTCGAACACGCACCATCAAATTTGTCGTTCACA
This sequence comes from Ixodes ricinus, assembly GCA_037355805.1. Classification (NCBI taxonomy): domain Eukaryota; kingdom Metazoa; phylum Arthropoda; class Arachnida; order Ixodida; family Ixodidae; genus Ixodes; species Ixodes ricinus. Next base: position 13,811 of record JAZHYW010062506.1, on the reverse strand, counting down.
ACTGATAATCCTGACCCTGACGTCAGAGTTATGAACTATAAAAGGACGTCACTGAACGCGCCTGCACACAACGAGCCCTGGCACGAGCCTCTCGATTGAAAGTCTGCCATGGCCGCTCGTAAGTTCATGGAACGCGCCCCGTTTTAATTCCACAATCTCTAGAACCATAATTTCGAAAATTGCACGCTGTGCTGTTCCTCGTCATCGCTCAGTTAGAACGCCTCTAAGCAGGGTCGTCGAAACAGAAGAACGGGGAGGGGGCGATTCACCCCCCCCCCCCAAGTGGCGTCGAAAAAGGGAGCGCAAAAGGCATAAGGGTGTAAAAGGGGGGAGGGGGGGGGGAGGGATATCGCCCCAGCCCCGGACTATAGCATTTCAGAGAGTTATAATAAAAAAAATGACAGACGTTTGCAGTTCTCTGTAATGTCGAATTAAAGCGCAGCTCTTGAGGAGGAGGAGGGAGGGTACGGAAGGGAGGGTATGCCCCTCCACCCCCCCTCTCTTCCTATCCTGCTTGCCTCTCATTTAGCGGGGAAACCTAATTGATGTTAAAATTACGTGACGTCAATTTCCCCGCTAAATTTAGTGCAAAAACGTCCCATAATGCAACGCGCGCGCGGTTACGCCGACGGCGACGCCGATCAAGCTCGAAACGGGCGCATAAGAGTTGCGCTCTAAGAATTCGGGGGAAGGGATATCCCCCTTCTTCACTACTATCACCCCATCCTCTCTCTCTCTCTCCCGAACAATTTCTATGGCCCTTCCTTACCCCTATTTGAGTGTGTGTTTGTGTTGGTTATACCTTTTTTTTCCCCGTTCCACGGCTTTTCCTCGCCATCCCCCCTCGCCCCCTCATCTCTCAGACATTACCGACTTCTCTATACATAACGCTTGTGGGTGACCCCGGTGGCGTTGTTAACAGTGGCGGAAGATGAGCTCTAAGACCGCATACACCGCGCACGGCTCCACAATATCACAAAGTTTAATCTTCGCCTCGATTCCGAAGCGAAGATTTTGGCCTCAAATAACTCCTTCCCAAAGTTGTGAAACGTCACTTTGTCGTCACCAATAACTTCCACAAACGACAATCTTGCGGCGACAAAGTTCAGAGTATTTACAGCCCGCCTAGGTACAATCTACGTTTCATTGATTCTATCGCGGCGTAGGGATGTAGGGACACGAAGGCGCGACGTCATCAGTGCAGCCCGTTCAATCGGCTGGCCCCACGGTGTTGCTCGCGCGCGCTCCGATGAAGCTCGCTACAACTTTGTGCCTAACATTCTCGCTGGAATTCGAGCACCGAGAGAGCTTGGATGATTGACATCTCGTCCCGCGTGACGCCAACGTCGCGAGTGTCCAATCAGCACGCTCTGCGAACTTCGTGCCCAACTTTGTGTTTGACGAGTTTAGCGACCCTGGTCGCTCGCTCCCCGCAGGAAGAGCGGCCAGAGTCATCACCTAAATGTGTTTTCTCCCCCGTGCCCGATACTCACATTTTGTTTTACCGTCTCAAACGCCTAGAAAGCGCGTGGCAAAAAATTGTAGAGCCCTTCCACTTCACGTGAAGATGCAGGACCAGCGAAGCTGTTATTTTTATGACGTCTAGGACGATGCCCAGAGGACGACGTCTCGGACGACCTCAAGGACGACTTCTAGGGCGACCTGGAGGACGATGCCTAGAGATGATAACAAGGGGTTAGGACCTCATTAACTAATAATGCCAAGGAAGGCTGACTCACGCCGGTTGTCCCCTCTTTTTATTTTTATTTATTCATACTTGCCACGACCAATGGGGAGTTTTTTTGTCAACTTCCGCGGACGCCTTTTTGCCCAGATCCTAGCGCATAACAGATTCGCTAAAAAAAATCACGTCGAAAAAAAAAAAAAAGACTGGCACGCGAAAGAGCATGTTAAAGCGTGTCCTCCTCACACAATTCGAGCACCTTCTCGCAGTTTTTTGTGACGTAATTGGCGAAGGAATTTTTGAAAATGTTAAGAGATCTCGCAAGTTGCACGTCTGTAGTAATTATTGTTGTTGTTGTTGCATTTTATTAAGCGAAGGATGGCGCAACGGCCTGGAGTAGTACCTAGTATTGCCCAGTGTTGGACAAAATACTCAATAAAAGTATTTAAGTTAAGTTACTAAATACCTGCTTCATAATGTATTTAAAATACTACTCAAGTTACTTTCACTGTAAAGTATCTTGAGTGGAGTACAAATACTTAGAAATGTATTTCAGTTACTTTTGAAGATACTTCCGCATTGCTTAATTTGTATCGACGTCATTGACAACGACAATTATGCAGCTACGCAAATCTGGGTTACCAGACTGGTTTATTAGCACGCAACAACACAAAACGGAAAAACAGGTATCGTAGGGCTATTTTATGCAGTCCGACTATAAAGAGCAAAATATTGACACGAATGATAAAGGATGAGGCGACGAATAACTGAAGAAACTAAACGTTTAATGGGGCGAACTTGTTCCCAAAACAAAATAGAGAAAGGCTAGCGTCGCAGCCGTCGATGTCGGCGAAACAACAGGATCGACCGCTGGGGCGAGACTGACTCCGGACCGCCACTCGGAGCACCTTTTGTACCCACGTGGGTTTCTGGAACATTCGGCGTAGAAAGTTCGGCGTGTAGAACATGTCAAGTCGAAGGAATAAATAAAAGAGAAATCCGCTTTCTGGTATCGAACCCGGAGCCTCCGCGCTGAGAGCCAAGCGCGGTAACCATTCGGCCGCGCGCTTGCTCGGCAACGCGCGTGACAATATCACTGATAGATGTTACAAAGCATTTCTGGGACAACAAGAAAGAGGTCGCTTGGGCTCCTCGCCAATATGGGGACGAGATCAGACCGTGGCGCCCCCAGCGTTTAACTTTAGAACTTGATGGATGTGGACAACAAATATAACGACTCAGCGCTCGGCTGACTTAAAGGGTAACTCCGCTTCATTTTTGATATTTAGAAAACTATGCCGCCCTCTTCAGTATCATATGAGGAAGACCCCATGTCAAATATTACGATCTAATTCCGTCTATATATTTAATAAACTGGCCAGCAAACTTTCAAATGAGCCAAGTCGCCGAAATCTGCCAACTCTAGCGTGCGACGTGAGGCGCAATCGTCAACGCAGTCAATGCGACGGAGTTGGAGCGGCCAACGTTGAACCACTACGTCAGAGGCATGACTACGTCATTCTCACGTTTTGTTTGTTTTACTTCTCAGAGCGAAATTGAACGATGACATCATGAGTTTCCCCTCCCGGTGTTGGCTCTACGGCGTCCACGTGATCACCGTAATGCGGATGCGCTAGTTTGCGCTGCCCTGCGTGTTTATCGCATGTCCGGTTCTCCGCTCCCCTCTCTTCTTTCGTCTTCTCCCTTTCCCCCTCGCCCTCGGGCCATCACCGTCCACGCCATGCGAAGAGACCTGCCCGCGTCTCGTGTCCTGTACCTCGCCCCCACGAACGTCACAAGACCACGTGGTTCGGCGTGACGTGGCCATGACTCTGATGACACGAGACCAATGTTGCCTGACGCAACCGAAGTTTCGGTTTCGGTATCAGCTGATGTTTAAATTAATATTACACAAATATTATTCCACATTTCGCGAATCCGAAGACGTAGAGCTGTTTAGTAGTGCTTTGTGAAATGGAATCACATGCAAGCCTAAATTTTTCGGAATTGAGCGGAGTTGCCCTTTAACCGAACGTGGCGTCAGCATTCGGCTGGAGTTCGTGTTCGCCGGTGAGGGGGACGAGGGGCTCTTTTCTTACCACTCCGGCCTCCATGAACAATGCAGCATGCACGGTGCCCAGCTGAGCACAAAAGCCCGAGTGGGTCAAGTTCGCATCCTCTGAGGACTGCTTTCGGGGAGATCCGGCACCTAACGTCACTTCACTAATTGTTGGTATTTTTCATTACACTGTGCTTCGCGCTCTAATAAAAACGATGACACGAACATGCCCACAAGGCCTGTGAGCATATGCACAGGCCTTGTGTTTGGTAAACACCGAGGTGTGGGGGTGACAAACGAGTCAGAGGGCTCCGCCAATAGTGACATCGCTGAATATCACATCTTGCGGCGCACCTTAGATGCATCGTTTAACTACTATCCCTATTCCCTATACGGGGAGTTCACTATAAACGAACTTGGGACACGGATAACAGTGAATGGATAACAAAGAGAACCCACATAATAGCCACGGCAGTGGTCGCACCTTCTTTAACTAGGTTGCGTTCAGAAAAGCACTCAACGTTGGGGGACACTTCGTTGGCATTTTGAGAGGTCATCCAGCTAGCTTCTAGTTCGTTTCCTGTACTGTTCTCTGCTGATCAATGTTCGCTTAGACAGAGTTCGCGAGAGCAATAAGTGCCGGACTAACAACATAAAGAAATAAAACCTCGACGTTTTGCTTTAGCGGGGTGAAATATACAAAAAGCAAAACAAAAATGTCTACTTTTTAGTGTGTGTCCACTTCTCATTTTTTTCTATTCGTCATTTTCTTGACTCTCAAGTCTGCATTGTTCTCGTAGGTAGTTTCCCGGTTCTGCTTGCGCCTCAGGGTGGCATCTTTATTTCCGTTTTGTTTGAGGATTTTTTTGGGGGAAACCCTATAGAAACAAAAGGCGCCTTTGGGAAGGCGAGAACATTCATTGTACGAACTTTGGGCTGAAATAGGAGTCACAGTCGGCAAAAAATAGATATTTCCACGAGCTGAGTTAAAGTCACCGTAGCTAATCGGAGCTAGCAACAGGATTCGGTGGCTCGAAAGAATGTTCACGTTTGCTCGTGCCACGCCCACGCCCCTTCATACCGAAAAACTCGGAAAATGGCGGAATGTCAAAAATGTATTTAAGATAATGAGTACAAGATGCTCGAAATTGTAATTAAAATAGAGTATAAAATACTCTCCATCAAAGGTATTTGCAAGATACCAAGATACTCCAAAAGTATTTAAGATACAGTATCTTGAGTAGAGTATTTGAGATAGGCACAAGTCTGGCTATTGCCATTCATAAAATACGTTTTTTACGACTGCAAAGGCACTACACTGCTGACTGCTAAAAATAAAAATCAGACGAAACATCGGCCGTCTCCTATCTTTGTACAGACGATAGCGCTGTTAGTGGGACACTTCGAGGTTTCGCACGGTTAACCGTGCTCCATATCGAGGCGGGTCATTTTCCGCACTCCGAAACATCGCACGGGCTGCTGATAACAAGATAACAAGCGAGTTAAATAACATGCATGGTCAGGAAAACAGTCCTCGCCGGGCAATCTGGCAGTGGACTGAGATAGGTGCCCGTGTGACCCAGAGCTAGTGCAAACGACGATTCTCGGGAGATACGCGGATAAAACTGCCTTAGAATTTTACGATGCATTGTGTATCAGAAAGCAAGGGGAAAGCAAGTGCGTTAGCTCCCTGTCAATACACCTGACAGATAGAAAGTTTAATTTTCTAAAATGAATAGTCAGAAAGATAGTATATATAATGTGTGTTTGTTTCAATAAACTTTCATTTGAGAGCATGCACTTCGTCTTGTCTACTTCCTTGCCCCTGTCTATTCGGCGCTTTTCTTTTAGCACGTGTGACTCTTTGTACCGAAGTGACGTACGAAAACACGCCCCCTCTTACGCAGACAGCTGACATGCTCTCTACTTAATATACCCTTATTGGTTCCAAAATTTTATAGAAGTTTCGTCCGATGTGTTACTCAGTTTAATACGAAACACGTATGCAAACTCTATGTGCGCGCTCGCACCTTTACTGTTCATTCAGTCCATCTGCTTCAGAATGACATCTTAGCGTCTCTGACATCAGACCTCATCTATCACTTTGTTTCACCTTATACGTGGTAAGGTAGTAAGCTATGCTGTTGATATGCATTAAACATGGTGATAGACGGCGCTTCTTTTCCGTTCTCTTCTTACCTCGTCTGTTCTGTCTATCTGTGTGCGGTCTATCATCATGTTTAAAACCTCATAAGGGCTGCGTAAGTGTTGAAAAATGTTTCTTCATACTCTCAATATGGCGTGATGCCGGAAAGTTCGCCGGAACGGCCACACGTTTGAGTTGAGGTCGGGATCCCACTCCGAACGATTTGGATACATTAAAGGTTTTTTTCATAGTCCTTGTCAACAAAGTGGTGGATAAGGGGAATGAGACTGGCTCCTGCAGCAGTTGGTCGGGGATTGCAGCCAACCACACATTATTTTGTGTTTCGTCTTTCGGAAATCTTTCGTAGCACGTCGCTTTTCGATTTGGTAGTACCGGGGCAGAACTTCACGCAGCACCTTTTCCGACATCGCCTCTCACGTCGCTCACCAAGGTATTCTACGTGTCGTTTTCTTCCTTACCTTTTTAAACATCGGTTTAGACCGTCTAGCACTGCTAAAAAAAGAGGAACTGAAAAAAAGTGACGCGTCGTCTGCACGCGAAGACAGGCCTCGCGAAATACTTCGCTGGTTGGCCGTCTTAGGCACTTAGGCCGTCTGTTATACGTGCGCGTGCCCATCAAAGACGAGAGGGAAAGAGAAAAAATGAAATGACACTCCTGTTTTAAGTTATTCAAAAAGGCAAGGAGTCCACCATTTTGCTACGTCATAGACTCGGAGGAAGGCTTTAAATCAAACTTTGTTAGTCTTTTTTTGTGTGTAAATACGCCTTTCTCAAGCTCGTTATTTTCAAGGCGATCCCTAGAAATAATTTATCAGTCGTTTGCATTAATAAAGAAATATATATCGGTGTTAAAGTTGTCAGTGGCCCTTTATAGGGTACCATCTCGGTGTAGCAATCAGGACGTGAACATAGAAATGCTGCGTAATGCTTGTCATCGGCAGGGCTGGCATGTTAGAGACCCAGCAGAAAATATTTCGACTGCTCTCGCTCCTAAGATTTTCTTTTCAGTGACCCTAAGCTTCAAAATATTTGGCTCCTTATTCCAATGGCTTCCGCGACATTCTTATAAAGTGCTAGATCTCTGTAATGAGTGGTTTTTCTTCGCACGTACTGTACAAGCGTGTTATGGAGTGGTTTTTTAATGTGCGTGCGAAACGTAATAGTGCTCGTGAGGCAGATGGCCTAAAAGACAAGGCATCCGCGGTGACGTCATTGGGGGTGGATCTCCTTGCGGCAAACACTCAGAAGCTGGACGAGAGTGGCCGTAAAGCGGCAGACGTCTTGGCGTCACCGCGTGTTAGCGTCGCGTTCCTTGCCGCGGCGCTGCAAGACGGGCTGGCGCAGAGGGCTGGCGGCGCAGGGGGTTACTGGGCAGACGCAGTGTGCAAACATGGCAGAGGAGAGAGAGCGCGGTTACCTCTTGTACACGGTGGCCACGAATCCCCCGCCGATGCCCATGGAGTGGGGCAGCACGACGCCCATGCAGAGCATGGTGGCCACGGCGGCGTCGGCGATCGTGCCTCCCTTCAGCTGGATCCGCCTGCGGGCAAGACACCGACTCAGGAATACCATCGACTCGAGGAGACTCCGTGTCTAGGAAAAATACGCTGTTTACGAAATTATTTAGTGTTGTCATTCATTCTGTAAAGATTTTCGCTCTAAAACAGTCTCTTAATTTACTCCTTCGAGCAACATGGGCAGTCGCCATGTATCGGCATCGCTCCCAGCGCGAATCCTGTGAGTAAACCCGAGTCCAGGCCGCGCGGACGCAGCCTGCTTTTGGCCTGAAGGGTTCATGCTCAGGTTCTCGCCCGGGATACATGGTGGCCACGGATAATGGGCGCCATAGTGGTTTCACTTTACGATAGACCTCGGTGGAAGCACATTCCAGCCAGTCCAGCGCTTCGAGGGTATCAGGTGCGCCCCTGGCGTCCCTGAGCCCTCCCGAAAGTCAGGGCGACAGGGCGTTGGAGACCAGCGCCATGGGCCTGTCCTTGGACTGGCTACGATGGCTCCCAGTTTCATCCGCGGTCCGTCGTAAGATGAAGCGGAGTATTGTAGACGGCTCGAGCTCACACGGACCACGATCCATCCAACTTAATGTTTAAAAGCCTGGACGTATGAAGAAGAGGAGGCCACATACTGGCTCGAACGGGCCAAACGAGAAACTCCCAAGCCGCAAGAAGAGGTCATGACGGAGGGAACGCTCCCAGTGGTGACCAAAACAGGACGCCGAAGGGGGCTCTTTTCCGTCCAATAGCGTCTTTGGTTTTGGTCTTCTTTGGGAGCGTGTCCTTCCAAACCGGAAGTCTCCTCGACTTCACTTCTGGAGGCGTAATGTTTCCTCCAGAAGCTCTATAAATGAAAGGCTGACAGGATAGCCTGGTAGCCTGGACGTCGTCCCCAGATGCCTACTCGGCGCCTCAGTGAAAGGGAACGGGCGAAGAAAATGCCAGCGACGAGACCGCACAGTAAAGTGGTTATGATGACGAGAATGAAAGTAACGCGGGATGATGATGCTGCAGATAGTTTCTACTTTGAAACAACGACCATCCCGTTGCGTTCAGGTCGCATCTAAAGGCTCAGACACACTGCTGATACATCGTGCAAAAGATGATGAGTTGGTTTCCAGACACGATGACCGTCTGCGGATCACGCGTGAAGCATGGTCGAAGCTACTTCATTCATGCTCCGAACATGCCTATAGATTGTTCTTGCGAGACCAACGTCATACGAGGAACGGACAGTGTCTGCACGCGGTCTTCTGCATGATGTATGAGCACTGTGAGCGCGGCCTAAAGGCCTCGGATCAGGCATTTTTCATCCTATATAAAAAGACTAAAATGTGAACTGCCACGTCAAAAACGTTGAGAAGGTAATAGCCCTGCCACACATTTGATGTCATTTCCAATCGAATGGCATCGAGTGGTTGGCGAATCAGCCCCAATCCCCAATCAGCGCGCGTCACTCCTCGATGCGCCAGGATCGTGGCGAACGCTGGGTGACCAATCGGACAAGTTCATTCGATGGACATCGCACTCAACGTCGCCGTGGGGCTTGGGCATAAATGAGCTAGGACAAACTGGCGGAGGAAAGGGGATGGTCTGCACGATGCATTCTTCTCTCGAGGTTCAGTCGTGAATCGAGTCTGCTCGATGGACCATGCCCGGCCTCGAGTATATTCTGGGACATCACACGATGACGAGCTCGGTGTAGTGGCATCCGAATGCTCCTGGACGAATAGGGAGCAAACTCGTTGTTCACTTTGTGTGACGTTTTTTTTTCCCCTGGCATGACGAACGCAAATTTTGGTCCTAGTAGCACTATAGCGCGCTCTGTGAAGAGTATTTATTTAGGAAGGACACACTCTTTTCTCGGCTAAAAGTTTCGTGTCCGCACGTTTCGAACCTGAGAGATTTCTCGCATTGTACTTTCCGAGACACGGTACCACATGGCGACACCTCGACCTCGCACCCTGAGGTCACTCTTTTGCGCGGCTTTACTCTGCCATGCTGGCCACAGGGGAGGTGTCAGAATCGTGCAGCTTGCTCCGCGTGCGGCGGCACTCCAGTATATTACGACGATGATAGGCGGCGCGCTTATCGACTCTCAGATGGCAATTGCAGATGCCGCCGCGCCATAGAGTGACACAGTAAACGAAAAGAGTGGCCACTCGAGCCGATTCGCGGCCTAGGAGCTAGGGACTACGACGACCGTTCAGTGGCACTGCAGTCACGCACTTAATTTAGACATTTATCATATTTTCCCCCTTGATAAATAACTTTACTCTAAAACCTAATATTTCAAAATTAACAGCAGCTCCAAATACTTTTCAAAAACAATTTGAACAGCTGCGGCTTCGGCTGCAGCTCAGTGGATGGCTTTGGGGCCGTCGACTCGGCGAACGGTGGCTTTCCGGTAACGTCGCGCGAAAGGTCGGTTGGGCTGCCGCCTGGAATGGCTCGTGCGGGCTTCTCGTCATTCTTCCGTTGTTAGAGAGGTGAGTTGCTTTACTTAGTGCTCACTCAAATAAGCTACGCTTCAGAGTAACGACACTCCTGGCCATATTGTGGCTTAAAATCATGGTTGCCAGTTATCTGAAGCTTTATCTGAAATCAGAGGAAACGGCTTTTACGTCCTCCACAAATGTTTAAACAGTCCGCGACAGAGCAAAGCAATATTACATGAGCTTCCTAACACCGAATCGAACGCTGAGGAAGTCGCACTTTTGAATCATGACGATCGGCAGTTGCGTCTGCTCTGCACAAGCCCCAATATGGCGGCGCCCAAAACAATGTCGGGGAATGGAGTGCCGATACTCTAAGCGCAGCTCATTTAGTCGGCTCTCAGCTTTACTGACATCGCATTTTGCTTGATTTTGGCTAAAGTTGGACGCACGGGCTAAAGCGCGAGCTAATTGCCCTGGATGAAGCCTCGGCAGTTGCACGTGCGCCCGTGCAGCCAGAGCGCCAGTCAAGGCATCTCTATACTCTGTTTCATCTTATGATGTACCGCAGGAAAGGCTACAAGCGCGAGCTCCTTGCTCTAGGGCACATCTCGGCGGCACAAGCTCTCGTGCGTTAAGAGTAGCTCCCAACGCTATGAGCTCGCGCTTCTAGCCTTGTCTGCAGTACAACATAAGGTGAAACGGAGTATAGGCACTACTCAATTTCATACCTTATGTGCATCGCTGTCAATGCTAGTGGCGCGAGCGCGTGGCTTTCGCCCCAGCAGCTTTGACAGCGTTGTACCTGGCGCCAGGTATGAAGCAGGGTACAGGTAGCTTCATGTGCGCTTTGCTTTGGGCGAGGCCATCCCAAGCAAAGCGCGCTCACGAGGAAGATACAATGAAATGGGGTGTGACAATACCGTGGAGGCTTTTCTTTATCACCACTCTTTATTGTCGCTTTAACAATTTTAGTTTCAAATTGCTATGAAATGAAGGCACTAAATTCGCGTAATCTCAAATTGACTTGTGCTCTTTTCGTTTCCCAGCTGATGCCGCCAGGATGTTTGGCTACGGCAGCTACTGTTGCGTAGCCTGGTGCGGAAACAATGGAAGAACGCGCAGGACGCCAGGAACAAAGTTCTTCTGAGTTCCACGAGACGACAGGTTGTTAGTGCTTTTAATTTTTGCACTTCAGAATGTTGTGCACGGTTTTTAAAAATGTTTTGTAGGATTCGATTGTGCTGGAATGTCCGTTTCGCAAATAGAAACTTCGATAAAGTTCGCTTTCATTCTCGCGTCTCCGGTGTACAGCTTGAAAAGTTCAGTGGGCAGAACTTCATTCTGCTGATGTGTTTGAGCCTTTATGTTGCATTTCATAAGATATCTGCAAGAGTAAAATTAATTTTATTGGGATTTTATTGGGCCGTGCAGACTGCACACTAGTCATTTGTTGGGATTATTTGCAGCAAGTAGGTTGCACTCTACTCCTCTACTGGTATTGTAGTGACTGCTTTGTTAGATGATCATGTCTGTTATTTCCTCTTGTGGTCATGTGGAATGTGTAAGTTCCCATTTTGATCTTGGTTAATACTCTTATAGGTCACTCATCTTGGATGCAACTTCCTTTTCTTTTGGACATTGTTTCTGCTTTACACATATGCGAAGCGTGAAAGAGATTGGGATCAGGGTGTCTACCAACCTGGCAAGCCTGAAATTCTCAAGGAATTTGGGATCACCTGGAAAAGTCAGGGAATTGTCAGGGAAACTGTCAAAAGGTTTGCTAAATCAGGGAAAGGGACCAGTGAAAGTGTCACGGTGTTGCATAACGAAGCCCGATGATCAGGTGTCGCCACGGCTCTGCTGAATAGCATTGCCCAAAATGTCATTCTTCGAAGGAAGGAACACCCAGAGAATTTTATCGAAATAGTCAAGGAAAACCTGGAAAAATATGGACTTTGGAAGAAGTCATTTGGTAGACACCCTGTAAGATGTATTTAATTAGGCAGTGCAGAGTGCATGCCAAGCCTTGGTGGAATCATTTGTGATGAGTGGGTCGCAGGTACACCGGTCACCAGTCTGCTTTAGCAGTCTCTTTGTAAGCCATTTCATTTGTGCTTTTTATCGTAGTGGTCATGTTAAACCTTACATGTTAAATGTGACATGTTAAACGTGAAATGAACGTAAAACCTGTATTAGTTCGTCGGTTGGCTTTCAGTTCTTGTTATTTTGGTCATTATTGTTACTTAAATCAGCAGGAGCAAGGTATATTTATTTGTGCAGTGCAGGCTGTGTTAGGGTTATTTAATGACTATGTCACAGACTAAGTAGGTCTATACTAGTGGCAATCTCGTTTAGGCATTTACTTGTCTGTTTCTTCTCACTGTGGTCATCGTGCATTTCAGAATTCTTCTGCTGAACTTTCAATTTGCGTACAAATTGCATTGGATCAACGAGCTTTGATACGGCATGGCCAGCTTTTCTTTTAGTATTTGTTGCTGATGCTGCATACTGCTGCATATGTTATGTGTGTGCGTGCGCCTTCCATGAAACTTGCTTGAGAACACAAAACAGGCTGTCAATTCAATTGCAGCTGTTTTGTTATGTGTGCGACGCCCCTACTTCGTTTCCCGTGAATGTCGAGCAGAAACGCTTGAATGGCGGGCACTTACCAGCCCTATTTCTCACAGTAGAAGATAACACAGAAAGGGTGCGCAGCATGCATCAGAAAAATTAGGCGGAAACATTCAAGAGGGGCCAGAAAACGTCGAATGCAAAAACCGCAAAACATAGGTAGAAAATCGCGCTTAGCGGGTTTCCACAGTCCAAGAGAGTGGCAGAAAATTTCTAGCTGATAGGGGGCGCGAGAGTCGCACCAGCCGCATCCGCATCAGCAGCATGGCGGTGGCCTAGGAGCGCTTTTTGGAAAGGTGTATACCTGGCGACGGGTGTGCATGGCGCGGCGTCCGTGGATACGGCCCAGCTGCTGTAGTTGCCCAGCGCCGACGCCGAAGGGGTCACCTCGAGCTGGACCTCGCAGTCGGCCTCGTGGCGGCCACGGAACACCCAGGGCGACATGGCGAAGAAGACTGCCAGGGCGATGGCCATGGCAAGGACCAGCAGGAAGAACAGGACGAGCCCCACTTGGACGCTGGCCTTGCGGAAGACGCTCCTGCGCACCGGAAGGTGTTCTGAATACGCTGCTTGAGAGGCCTCTGCGAGCAACCTCGAAGGCAAGGCCTCCATACCCTGCCCAAACGTGATCGCAGGTGAATCCACTCAGGGGGTTCATGGCTCGACTCAGCACCGACAGCACCTCTCACAGCGTCGCACAACGTGCGCGACACTAACAGATGGCGACACCACGCCCGTGACCATCATCGAGCTCCAGAACGTTTACGGTTCGGGCTGGTTGGGGATCCACTAAGGATGTCGTCAAGCGCAGGCATTGTCTTCTAGCTGATATCGCCCCGAGCGGTGTGTCGAATTAATGACACTTGAAGGGGCGTGACGAGCCCCCGAGCAATTTATTAGCACTGTGAAAGCCGATGAAATTTCGGTCGATAAGAAGACCGAAGAACAAACGTCGAAGCGTTCCTCGAACTTTCACTGACTACTGGGGTCGAGGCATACGTCTTTCCTCTCCCTATTCTTCGCTTCGCCTTAGCTCAGAGTTCAATCAAAGGCGTCATTAACGGCTTTGTCTCGGTGATTTGTACTTTGGCGCCGGCGATTCCAGAACCGTTCTAGCTGTGAGGTGATAATCAAATGTTCGAGCTAAGCGTTTCTTAAAGGGACCATGAAATAACGTTTTTACTTTTTCCAAATTACTTTTACATTAAACCTTCAGTGTTCACTGAACGCCGAACAGGCACCCGTTTTCGTTTCTGGTTTATTAACTTCTACAGGAAACATTATTAAAATATCGAGCTTTTTCTTCCCTCCAGTTCACCGC
>JAZHYW010062504.1:0-12565 GCA_037355805.1 Ixodes ricinus | reverse complement strand
GTAAGAAATTATTCGCGAGGCCACTCCGAACTTGTACTTTCGCCTCTTGTGACTAAGCATCCCCCCCCCCCCCCCGCGCTGCTGCGCTTACGCCGCTCGCGGTGAAAGTCTCGCGGCGGCTCATTGGCAGAAATGTGAACCCACTTGGCCCACCTGCAAACTCCGCTTCACAGCGGCCGATTATCTCGGCTAAAGTGTCATTCGGTGAAACGTGGGCGTTCGCTAAAACGTCATTCGATCAAGTGAGCGCCTCTCCTGTCCCGGGCCGCATCGCTGCGAGCAGACGACGCTTGACTTTCGAGTTTGCAGTTCCTTTTAGAGCCATTTCAGCGAACTCAAATCATTTGAAACGCGTGTGAGGTCGAAGAGAACGCGCAGTGGACTTTTGTGTAGTGAAATAAGTGCGCACGTCGCGCCGGCTCCGCGTGAGCGGCTGCCCCGGCGGAAAAACAACCGAAACTACGATACACAGACGCCAAACCCGGTTGTTTTTTGACCGCCTGACGATTCTCCTCGAAGTCTAGTTGAAGATGTCGCCGGGCACCCAACATGACCACTTCTTCCGATTCCCCGACTCATCGATCATCCTCTGCTATATGCAGGCCGAGCGCCGCCATGTTTTCCTGAGGGGAGAATAAAAAGCCGCAGGCAGACGACATCACTGGGCGGACTCCGACTTTGCAGCGTCAAGCGCAGGACCGTAGCGGGCGTTCGCAATTGCGTTGAAAAAAATAACATTTTTTACGATATGCTGCTATTACATGTTGCAAAAATGTCGCTTACAAAGCTTCTAAATTTAATAATATTTAACGCCACAAATAAAAAGCAAGGAGGTGAATACCGAAAAAAAACGCGCAGAAAAAAACGCGCGCACGTAGGAATCTTTTTTTTTTTGTTTTGTTTTGCGTTGGGGTCTTTTTTGCATGTCTATGACTATAATTTGCAACGTCTTAGACAAAAGAAAAAGTGAAGACATTTGAGGTGTCAGTGCCTTTTAAGGTTGCCAATTCGTCCAAAAACTGCAACCACTACAAGTCACTTTTTATCACCTTATAACATTCTCGAAGCCGTTTCACGCTTTCAATAAAGTATTCACGAACGGTGCGAGCGCTTACGTCCTCATGACGCACCGCCATTCTACTTTTCCATATACTGTGGAGTCCCAAGAGCATGATTGTATCGGTGGCACCGGTAAACTGCCAACCTTTAAAAACCGAGCGCCGCATGGTGATAACGGGAGTGTCATTTTAAGGGTCTCACTGGAGCACGTCCAAATAAAAAAAAGCATATCAGGAATAAAAAAAGAACGAAAAAAAACGTGGTCAATATTTTCCGGCTGTTTGCATAAAGTACAGTTAACCGTCCAGTAAATGGTCATTCCTTTTGCTTCTAAAAATGTCTTTACTGGCAGTGTTTCACTGTGCAATTTAAAAAAAAAAAATGTTTTAACCCCAGGCGGCATGAATGCTTTCTTAACACGTTTTAGTACGTCTTGTCCTGAGACTCCAGTGTGTAAGGACCGGTATTTGGGGGTAGGCATCAAAACACCCAAAAGATCTTGGGTCAACCCGAAGGAAAAATCCATCAATGTAACGCTGTCTGGCAGTCGATGTTTTCTAGTGGACACCTGTCTGTGCCTGATTGTACGTCAAGCACGTCTGATTGGCCAACAAGTTACTCTGACCGACAGTCAAACTCCAGTCAGACTCCGCTTGTCGGCTTTCTGATGGTTTCCTGGTGGCAGTCGGCCGCCGCGAAATGCCGTCAAGATTTCTTGGTGGCGATTCTGACTGTACATCGATTGTCTCTGACTGTACGTCAAAAAGCTTTGACGTGCAGACAGACGTACGGTCAAAGGACGTAAAGTTCGTTCGGATATTACTATTTCGTCAAATCTATGAATACGAAAAATAATCTATGCACGAGAAAACGATTTCGGAACGTGAGCCCATAAAACCGATGATGTTAGAGATATGCATGCCGAGCACGCCAAACGCGCCACTTTCTACTTTCGCCACTTTCGCTTCGCCCATAGAAGCTTCGCCGAGCTTCCATGAACGATCGCTCTCAACTCGTTTTGTTTGCGCGCTTGTGCCACCCTGTCGATCCAGCCCGGGCTCTACAATGTCTTATGTTTTAGTAGAATTTCTCCTCCACAAGACCCAGTCGTTTACATGAAAGCGACTTCAGCGCATCGACTCCACTCGTACTTCGAACGAAGCCGACGCGGCAACGGTTACATGAATGCGGACTAGAAGGTGGCGCCACGCCGTGTCAAAGCTCGAAGTTATGCCGTTATGCAGTTTCGGTTTCGGCACCAGCCGTACCACGTTTTCCGGTTCGTCGCACGTGGAGGCATTTCGACGCGTTCAGTGAACGTAAAGTTCGTGCCCGCTGTCTTCGGTGCTGTGGAAGAAGTTACGAGACGGAAGAAACATCAGAAGCCAAGCTTTTAGTGCTCCAGGCCGGGCCACCGGGTCACTCTGGACCAGAGGCGACGTGTGTGCGCACGCTTTGAGGACACCTCCGCGCTTCGTCGCGCCAGACCTCGCCGATCGCGACCGGACCGCGAGTCCGAAAGGCTGCCGACCCATTGCAGTTTGGCTCGGCATCTGGATGCGCTGGTGTGCTTGGTGACAATACTTGGACAACTCGGATACCGCTTGCCCGCCGGAACTTCCCGATGCACTCACCACTGGATACTGTGCTTGTGCGTGCTGTGTGTGTGTGTTCCGTGCACCGTGTTTGGTGACGACACGCGCCTTGCATTGTCTGTTGCAGTGGGCGGCAGCGCTTCGCGAGTTTAGGTTCTTCTGCGCTCCCGTCGGTCTGCCGGCCGGCTTTCGCCCGGCGGCGACGTTCGTGCTGCGGGCGCACGGATACTGACGCGCCTATCGTTGCCCTGGATGGATACCCACTGACCTCGGCTTTGAATCTTTATATAGTGTGAAGCTGCCGATCCATTGCAGTTTGGCTCGGCATCTGGATGCGCTGGTGTGCTTGGTGACAATACTTCGACAACTCGGATACCGCTTGCGCGCCGGAACTTCCCGATGCACTCAACACTGGATACTGTGCTTGTGCGTGCTGTGTGTGTTCCGTGCACCGTGCATGGTGACGACGCCTGGACGACCGTGTGCGCCGCCGGAATTACCACTGGACTCTACAAAATAATTCCGTGCTATGCCCTTAGCCGTTACAACCGAGAGATCGTCGTAATTTCAGACCCAGTCCGCCTGGGTCTGAAATCGCGACGATCTGTCGGTTGTAACGGCTAAGGGCATAGCACCAAATTCTTTTGTAGAGTCCAGTGTTGAGCGCAGCGGAAATTCCGGCAGTGCACCGCCTGGGTCTAAAATTGGGGCTGGAAATGCGCGGTTTCAGGGTGGGTACGAACTGGTGCCCCAATTTTGGGTCTAGGCGGAACCGGCATTTTTCATTCCGGCCTGTATCTGACATTTTCGTACGGGTCCCTTTTACCTGAAAAACGCAAATTTGGAAGGTACATTCCATCAAAGACCACCACATACGTAATTTGGGACATTCCATCAGTGGCAGTCAGACGTCATCTGATGGACCATCAGGGCACGTTCCACCAGGGCTGCTGACTGGCAGTCAGACGTCATCTGATGGACCATCAGGGCACGTTCCACCAGGGCTGCTGACTGGCAGTCAGTGTCCCAAATTACGTACCTTGATGGAATTTTCAATAGGGAATCTTTTGCGCGATACCGATGACAGATACTCGAAAGGAAAAACGTACGAAAAGAAAGCGACTTGTAGATACTACTTCCCTCAGAAAATGCGACAATGGTCTATAGCGCACACGGCAAGTCGACACTCCAAAACCTGGTAGCACATCAAACAGCTTGGTTTGTATCACCGTTGGAAGAAAAGGGTCGGATTGATTGCGTATAAACATGAAACGAGAGACAATGTGACGAGTACTTAAGTGACAGAGTCCGACGCCGCCCGCTATGGGCGGAAGAAAAAGACTCGTTCAGCTTGTTCGTTCCCACTGAGAAGCCCAGATAAATACTGCGAAAACGTGGTTAATATGTTGAATATTGACTCGCGAACAATATGGCACTTGGAGTACATACCACAGCTTTGATATAAAAAAATACACATAGTTTTCGCGCGAAAATAGAAATATCCTTCCTCACGTGCTGTTCAGCTGACGCTTTCAGTTTAACAGTTTCCTCCTGCCAATACTCGGCAGTGTCGCGGTAATGTTCAAGGGGAACACCCAGGTATTTGCGTGTCACTCTAGACCATTGAATATTTTCAAATAAACTCGGGCAGTTGTCCACTCGCCGTGCCAAAGCCCGTAGCATTTAGACCAGTTGACGGCAGAAGCCGCGAGGTCGCAAAACCTCCTCATTACAGCAACGGTTTTCGAGACGCTCTGGGCGTCCGAACAAAAAATGGCTACGTCATCCGCGTATGACAGAAGCTTAAAGGGATGCTGAACCGAAATCTGAATTCCACAAAACACGGTGGCAAATGCGTGCAACGGGATGCTACAAACACCGAAACAACACTCATACAGCGATATCTCGAGCGGATGACCGTATTTTTCGAAAAAAGGAGGCGCATTTGACAGATAAGTTTACGTCTTGTTTTTCCGAGAAGGAGAGGGAACGGCCTCGCGTCTTCCCCGCCTCGCCGCCTTCAGGGGGCGTTAGCGAAGAGAGGAGGAGTCGAGATATGTTGACGTCACGCGCCTCGTCGGACTCGTTCAATCTCGATTTATGTTTCCAAAAATACGGCAGTCCATTCGAGATATCGCCTTACGAGTAGTGTTGTAGGGATTGTAGCGTACCGTTGACAGCTCCTGCATTGTTTGTTTTTTAAATCAAAATTTCGATTCACCATTTTTTTAACTTCACGTTCATTAAGAATGAAGCCTTTTATGCCTGTATACACTGAATGACGTATCGGCTCCAAATAAATTGAGAAAAGCAATGAGATAAGATGCAACCTTGCCACACCGAGGAACGGGCATTTATTTCAGAGCTAACTTCTTTATTAACAATAAGCTTTGTTGTGCTATTTAAATAGTAGACCATGTTTACTCCATTAAGAATCACTGAACCAATGTCCATTTATTCTAAAATAGAAAAAAGCACATCGTGGCAAACCCGGTCGAAAGCCTTTTCTGAATCTATCTGGAGCATTGCTATTTGCCTATACTCCGCATCACAAACTTCAAAAATGCTTCTAGCAGTGTGTATGTTTGTACAAATACTGCGGCCCTTAATCCCGCAAGTCTGATGCGGCCCTACAATTTTCCCAATTACACTCTGCAACCTCCGTGCTAACACCTTCATTCGAATTTTTATAGTCGACATTGGCCGGGGTAATTGGCCTATAGTTGCTAGTACTACATAGCTTAGCGGCGTCATCACTCTGGGGGAGCAGGGCAGTATGTTTGGACAGAAAAGATAAGGGCAACTCATGGTCCCAATAAGACTGACAAAAATGCGATGCAGCTAGGGCGCAATCTCCGGCTTAAACGTTTTATAAAATGCTGCCGACGCCACGGCGGCTCCACGGTTCCGGCTGACTAAAGCTGTGCCTATGGTGCGTGCGTCATGCTTTCACATTCCCCACGTAACCAATCTTAAGTGTATGTGCCGAATTTTCATTCATTGAGACGTAAGTAATCATGAAAGTACGTCTCTCCAATACCGAACCAACAAAGATCATTGTCACAAATTTCAGTATATTTTTTTCCTTGTGGTTCAGAACGCGCACCTGCGTTCGTTTCTCGTTCGATGACGAGAGGTGGGAGAAGCCGAACTCATTTTAAGCTGCTTAATTCTTTCATAACCTCCACGACACTGTAGTCGGTTACATGCAGTCTTGTACGCGTTACTGAAAGAAAAAACATTACTTGCAGAAACCACTATTGTTGGTTGTCTATGAATTACGATAGCCTTCGTCATGAGACTCACGACGCAGCTCACAGTAAGAATACGACGACACAAATTTTGAGTAAAGGCTGCACTCCACGGGGCGAATATGCTGCGAAAAATCGATGGCTTTTGCCCGGCGGCGTTTGCTTTGCGCTCGGGATCGGCACAGTGGCTGCTACATCGCGTCAAAGCGAGGGTACTGTTAGGCGAAGTTCGTCAGTAAGTTCGTCGCATAATTCGCTGCATGGAGTTCAGTCTTAAACACTTTATTTTATGAATTGTTTACGACGCAATCATTGACGCCAGCGTGACTGCAGCGCGCCACTAGAAAATTGAATTATTGCTGCGCCTCTGCGAAATCGTTTATTATTCGGTCTCAGTGTAATTATTTGATGTTCAAGCTGTGTCCCCACCATCATTGCAGCTTCGTGTGTGTGTCTTGTCCTGTCTCTTTGTAATTGTCTAATATCCAAGTTGTTTCGCCTCTATCATTGGCCATGTCACTCTAAAAAATCCTTGCGTCTACTTTCCCGCACAACACTCGGAGAGCCAATCACCGCAACTCAGAGGCAGCTCAGCGAACGACGATGCTGAAACATAAGTTTAGACAAAAAAATTAAAACGCAGTCTGAGTTGTGACATTAAGCAATGCAAAACGCCACACTTGCATAGCTCAATGTCACAACTCAGACTGCGTTTTTTGGTCTAAACATGTTTTGGCATCGTCATTCGCTGAGCTGCCTCCGTAAGTTTCGGTGATTGGCTCTCCCAGTGTTGTGCGGGAAAGTAGACGCATGGGTTTTGTTTAGAGTGTAGAACTATAAGCTCAACTTTTATAGCTGGGTGGTTTCATTTGAAATCGAACACGCTTGTCGGGGTGGGTCTTTCGATTTTTTTGAAAAAATATATGTAATTGCCCCATTTCTGGAAAAAACAAAACCGCTTTTCAAAATTTTTTAAAAAAATATTTCGCTTCACAAAAAATATTGAGTGGAGCAGGGTGAAAATCTGTTTTTTACTCCATGATTTTTCTACCCAGTTCTGTGCGCTGGTATAAATACGGAAAGCATACAAAACTCACAGTAATTTTTTGTGATCTTGTATGTTATTTCGACTATTTTTTAGTTCAAAGGAAAATACTTTTGTATTTTTGTTTATTGAGGTAAAAAATGACAAACATCGTCTCTTTGACAATCCGGTGACATCTTCAGAGCCTTGTAACTCATGAGTTATTATATTTGTCGCTTACCAAATACTATGCGGGTGTAGCCCTATACATGGGCTATCGACGGGCATAAGTTTAGTTTATTTTATTTTCACTGAATTTTTATATAAAATTTGAAATATCGTCGAAAATGAAATTAACCGATATTTTGAACCCACTTTATCGAAAAAGGCCATTTTTTATTTCGTTCAATTTTTTTATTATTGCTGCCGATCATATGAACTTTCAATTGGCTTGATGCGATTTCCCCTTTTTTGTTGTATCTTCTCTAGAAGTGATCGAAATCGCTCCCACGTGACAATGCGGTGACAACTTCAGAGCCTTGTAACTCATGAGTTATTATATTTGTCGCTTACCAAATACTATGCGGGTGTAGCCCTATACATGGACTATCGACGGGCATAAGTTTAGTTTATTTTATTTTTACGGAATTTTTTATATAAAATTTGAAATATCGTCGAAAATGAAATTAACCGATATTTTGAACCCACTTTATCGAAAAAGGCCATTTTTTATTTCGTTCAATTTTTTTTTTATTATTGCTGCCGATCATATGAACTTTCAATTGGCTTGATGCGATTTCCCCTTTTTTGTTGTATCTTCTCTAGAAGTGATCGAAATCGCACCCACGTTCTCAGAACGACCAAACGCAGTTTCCGCAGGTCGGCTTCGCTGCAAAGACTATACTGCTTATTTGTGTGTTCAAATGCAGCGGGTAAATTCATTTTGATTGAGAACACTCGTGCTTGGCTACATATTGTATTTTCTTAATTTTTTAATGATGGAAACTGACATTCCTTAGTCTGATAGTTAGCGGTGCAGCGGATGTTCCATTATCCGATGTCTAAAGCCAGGGCACAAAGGGCGGAGAAAACGGAACGAGCTCTTCATGTAGCCAGACCGGGGTCATATATCTGTTTGTGCTATACACAGCTTGTAAGGCACGTACAGCACGCCCGGCCCTTCGCCGTTACACCCAGGAAGCATCCGGCACGGGCGCCAATCCATGATGTGTCTTGTCGCGTGCGATCAAATAACCATGTAATTGTCTGTTCTTTATTGTCAGCGTGTATATCAAAAATATGTAATATCACATGCCCCTCTTTGAGAAGGAAAAGCAGTTTGCAGAAAAAAGTGAGGAAAACGGACTGAGTTTACATGAAGCGAAGACAATTTTTTACAGAACACAAACACCAATTGGCGATAAATAGTCACTTTTATTAATTAACGCTAATATATTTAGGATGCACTTGTAAAACAATATGTTGTTGTGCTTTAAATAGTCCAGTTCACGAGCAACGCAATATTGGAACTTTTTGACAACGGCATCGGCTTGCCTCTGCGGAGACGATCGAGCGCGGGGGCGAGCTGAACTTTGTACCGCAGCGGTCGGATGCAGCCGAGAAGTTCAACAGCGTGGTAAGTCGAGACGGACAGAACGAAAACTGGAGCCAAAGCGAGCGAGCGGTGAACCCGAGACGGTGGCCCTTCTGTTTGAACGAGTGTGTGCGGTTAAAAATAAAAGTGTTGGGTTTTGTTCAAGACTGATCGATATCTCTGATGCCAAGAAGCAACGATTCTCACATGCACAGAAGGCAGCGAAAGCAGTCACTTAATGTCTCTGTAGACTTTTAGTTTCTCCACTTTGTCGCACCGAGCTTAATGCAAAGATTGTACAGCCTTCGGGAATATGGAAAAGCGATTTGACGATTTTATTTTAGGTGGCTACGGTAGATTTGCTTTGGCTAGGCACACATTGCTTTGGTTTGGGAATAAATAAAGGTTTGTTCTATTTTCTCCTTCAAAATAAAGCGCATCCGGCCAAGGCGGACTTGGCACCGCTGCATAAACAGCATCGGCGAATGTGTCCTTCATATTGCCGGAGACTGTACATCTCGTGCTAATGTCACCTTAGGTTCCTGGCCCGGCTCGCGAACTGTGCACCACACATGTGAGGAGCGTAATCCTGTGCGAGCACCTACTGAGGCCCATTCTTCTTTTTTGTGCTTCCTGAATATATCGATTTCTTTCTCCGGTAAGTCGAAAAGCTGAACGCTTCTTGTCATTGTTTTAATTTTTTTTTTAACGAAGTCCTTTGACGTTTGCATCAAGGAGCCGTCCTGCGAACGAAAATTGTGTACTGTGGCGAGGTGCTTCAAGCCTTACAACCTGAGTATAACACAAACAGATATATGACCTCGGTCTTGCTACATGAAGAGCTCGTTCAGTTTTCTCCGCCCTTTGTGCCCTGGCTTTAGACATCGGATAATGGTACATCCGCTGCACCGCTAACGATCGGACTAAGGAATGTCAGTTGCCATCATTACAAAATTAAGAAAATACAATATGTAGCCAAGCACGAGTGTTCTCAATCGAAATGAATTTACCCGCTGCATTTGAACACACAAATAAGCAGTATAGTCTTTGCAGCGAAGCCGACCTGCGGAAACTGCGTTTGGTCGTTCTGAGAACGTGGGTGCGATTTCGATCACTTCTAGAGAAGATACAACAAAAAAGGGGGAAATCGCATCAAGCCAATTGAAAGTTCATATGATCGGCAGCAATAATAAAAAAAATTGAACGAAATAAAAAATGGCCTTTTTCGATAAAGTGGGTTCAAAATATCGGTTAATTTCATTTTCGACGATATTTCAAATTTTATATAAAAAATTCCGTAAAAATAAAATAAACTAAACTTATGCCCGTCGATATTCCATGTATAGGGCTACACCCGCATAGTATTTGGTAAGCGACAAATATAATAACTCGATGAGTTACAAGGCTCTGAAGTTGTCACCGGATTGTCACGTGGGAGCGATTTCGATCACTTCTAGAGAAGATACAACAAAAAAGGGGAAATCGCATCAAGCCAATTGAAAGTTCATATGATCGGCAGCAATAATAAAAAATTGAACGAAATAAAAAATGGCCTTTTTCGATAAAGTGGGTTCAAAATATCGGTTAATTTCATTTTCGACGATATTTCAAATTTTATATAAAAAATTCAGTGAAAATAAAATAAACTAAACTTATGCCCGTCGATAGCCCATGTATAGGGCTACACCCGCATAGTATTTGGTAAGCGACAAATATAATAACTCATGAGTTACAAGGCTCTGAAGATGTCACCGGATTGTCAAAGAGACGATGTTTGTCATTTTTTACCTCAATAAACAAAAATACAAAAGTATTTTCCTTTGAACTAAAAAATAGTCGAAATAACATACAAGATCACAAAAAATTACTGTGAGTTTTGTATGCTTTCCGTATTCATACCAGCGCACAGAACTGGGTAGAAAAATCATGGAGTAAAAAACAGATTTTCACCCTGCTCCACTCAATATTTTTTTGTGAAGCGAAATATTTTTTTAAAAATTTGAAAAGCGGTTTTGTTTTTTCCAGAAATGGGGCAATTACATATATTTTTTCAAAAAAATCGAAAGACCCACCCCGACAAGCGTGTTCGATTTCAAATGAAACTACCCAGCTAGCTTTTTATAGTTTTTATAGCTCAACTCAAACCGATGATCGCTTCGCAGCTTAGGCGCGAATGTGAATATGTGCGTGCTGCCGCTCCGTCTCTGCGCGGCGCGGGTTTATCTGCTTGCTAGGACGACGTCTAGGACGACATTGAGGACAACAACCTAGAGGATGACGTCAAAGATGACGATCTAGAACGACCTCTAGGACGATCTCAAGGACTGACGTCTAGGACCGACATTGACGGAGACAACAACCTAGAGGATGACGTCAAAGATGACGTCTAGAACGACCTCTAGGGCGATCTCAAGGACGACGTCTAGGACGACATTGAGGACAACAACCTAGAGGATGACGTCAAAGATGACGTCTAGAACGACCTCTAGGGCGATCTCAAGGACGACGTCTAGGACGACATTGAGGACAACAACCTAGAGGATGACGTCAAAGATGACGTCTAGAACGACCTCTAGGGCGATCTCAAGGACGACGTCTAGGACGACATTGAGGACAACAACCTAGAGGATGACGTCAAGATGACGTCTAGAACGACCTCTAGGGCGATCTCAAGGACGACGTCTAGGACGACATTGAGGACAACAACCTAGAGGATGACGTCAAAGATGACGTCTAGAACGACCTCTAGGGCGATCTCAAGGACGACGTCTAGGACGACATTGAGGACAACAACCTAGAGGATGACGTCAAAGATGACGTCTAGAACGACCTCTAGGGCGATCTCAAGGACGACGTCTAGGACGACATTGAGGACAACAACCTAGAGGATGATCGTCAAAGATGACGTCTAGAACGACCTCTAGGGCGATCTCAAGGACGACGTCTAGGACGACATCGAGGACAACATCCTAGAGGATGACGTCAAAGATGACGTCTAGAACGACCTCTAGGGCGATCTCAAGGATGACGTCTAGGACGACCTCAAGAAAGATGTCTAGAGCGACGCTCTAGAGGACGATGTCAATCAAGGACGACGTTTAGAACGACCTCTAAGACGACGTCGAGGACGACGTCGAGGACGACGTCGAGGACGACGTTCGCTTACGCGCGGCGCCTGCGTATGCGGACGTCTGCCACATGCACACGGCGCATTCCAGGGCAGATAGCGTATCGCGAAAACCGGGTGAAGTAGCTAAAGAATGCCACAGCATTTAAAGTAACCGATTACAATTACAATTACTGACGAATATAATTACTGCAGAAGGGGAACAAGGGGGTCCAAGGACAAACAAATCTTCGAGTCTCATCCTACGATGAACTAAAGGCCAAAGCCGCGGCCGCCGGGTTCAATCACGTTCCGCGCTAGACTATGACATACTACACATTGATTAGGGGTGGACGAATAATGCTCCGAATGTTTATTTAGCCTGAACTTAGTCTGCCTTAACGGGCGACTTGTCTTTCAGCTATAGATGAGAAATTTAGCCAGTGCAGTACAACCGCTAGCCTGGGGTCTTTAACGTGCACCACACATTAGTTATACACGACCGCACGCCGGTATGATGCTCATCCAGATCGAAACGGGCAGAGGTGGGGATTGAACCCAGGATCCGTGGGTTCTGCAATGCGAGCTTTCGCTCCCCGTGCTCCGGGCTGGTGCGCTAGCCCACTCGGCCAACGTTACTGGAGCTTGCTCCAGTAACGTTGCACTCGGCCACCGATCCCCCGGCGCGTTTGGTTCTGAGTACCGTTTGTTTCTTCGTGGCCACGCTGCCAGAAGGTTCGTCGGTGTGCTTTGTGGTAAACGCTTGTTAGGTTTTTGTAGGTAGTTTTTCCTATTGTCGCCGTGCGCGGAATTTTATCGCCTGATTAAAATTTTTAAGTAATTTATCATTTTTCAAACTGGAGCTAGTATTTATCTTTATTAACCTTCCACCACTCTGCGGCAGTCAATGGCACGGTCTTATTAATGTACTGAGGA